>WUCR03108177.1:7936-25149 GCA_009858155.3 Phymanthus crucifer
GAATCTGTAAGGCTACACTAGATTGTCTGTTCTAACTTATTAAAGATAACCGCTTGAATGCACGTCTGGACATTCTCGGGCTCTAAACTAAGAGTCTTCAAGTGGGTGATAACCTGGTCTATTACTAGATGGAGGGCAGGTCAAGAAAGGTGGATATCCTTGTGTTCTCCTTGAACGAATGTTCGAGACGATCACAGGGGGATTCAAGTCAAATACGACATGATCTTTTTCTAAACAACACCATGAACTCTTAGGGCCTTCTTAATTTTTAATCAAGAATCCGTAGGAAAGTTCTCAATAGAAAAAGGGGGGTCTACCTTGTATTCGTGTTTTCTAGTGAGAAATCATTTAAGACATGACTCGGTCGCAACGGGAGGTGCACACGATGCGAGGCTGAAATGTATACAGTATGGGAGCATGAATGCAAACGACTCTCATTCCCCTGTACAAAACTGCTTTTATCTCGATATATGTTATATTTTGTGACAAACTTTGTATATTTTAAGCAAGAAAATAAAGTTAATAAATATGTGGAAAACAATAGAATGAATGAAGGTGGCTTTTGAGTAAAAAGGAAAATGGGGTTTTGGATAGACAGTTTTATTGATTTTGGAGCCACATTTCCTAGCGAAACAACTTCTTCCTTTCAGAGGTTTTCATCTGAAAACATGACAGAATTTTCGTTCACGATTCCAAGAAAAGCGACAAAAGAAAATCTTTGGAGTCGAACCAGAGAATTTGCTTCGTGATTTGTAAGCTGTGATTTTGCGCCAAAACATGCGTCGATGTAATATCTTTGAAAAAACCCCTTGGGACATCGGTTCGTTTCAACGCCATAACCATTGTTCGGCCGACAACATCAAACGAGTCGGCAGAAGGACCCTCCTTTGGTAACTGGTCGAGTTTGAAATAGCTTGATGATAACGAACACAAAGTAATTGAGAAATGGTCCAAGCCAACCAGGTATTGGACAAGAAATTGAATCAAGAAACAGCCGCTCTGGTGGCAAGAGCTTCTTCGTGACAATTTCAAATTAAAATAAAATGGCTAAGCCTACATCATTTAAGGACGTTGTCTTTGGGCTTTTCTTAGGATACAAACAATTAAAACGAGCTAATTTTGAGGATCATTCGGTGATGAACCTCTGATTGAGAAGCTCGCCTTGTGTGGCAATCTCAATCACATCAACCCCCATTCGTAATCACGAAGATATAAGTTGCCTTGGAATACCAAAGCTGAGAATAATTCTTTAATGCTTTGTCGATATTTGTATTGGTTGACGGGTCCTTCTTGACAGTTTTCTGAACGTTAGTGCCTTATTAACCACTGAACCTATGGAACTAGCCTTTGAGCTACATATCCTATGTAGTGCATTCTGACACACCCTTTCTCAAAGATTTCTTCCATGATTTTTCCAAAGCATTGATAAAGGAATCAATCGTTTAAAATGGGCTCTAGACTAAGACACGAGAACTGAAAAATCTGGGAACACAGTTTGAGCTGAGATGTCAACAAAAGTGTGAAGGGAGCTGAATCGGTGTGAGCAGTTGGTTTTGCCATAATGCTGAAAAGAGTTCTTTTCCACTGATTCGGATACAAAGCGAAAAACGTTAGAACTAAAACACACTCAAATCTAGATCACTGGAAACACTAGTCTGAGAGGACCTTCCAGTTTGACAAGAAGAGCCCGCTTTGTGTGTCTTTGATGGCATTTGCATTTGTAACTTTCGAACAAATACTTAGTATCTGAATTTACTGGCAAGCTAATAAATCGCTTCCTCTTGAAAAGCATTTACCGATTCTGCTCTTTGAATATTGTCAATTAAAAAAAGAAAGAACTAGCTCAAAGGTGTTTCTGTTTTCCTGGATGTTTTGCCATTGAGCAGCCTGCTTTGAACCACACAGTTTCCTCTACAGGAACACCTTTTCTGTTCATGAGCAAGACAAGTACACGTGAGAGAAATCAAGTATGATGGTAGCTTAGTGTCGTGTTCTTCCTAATTGTTTCGTTTTCTTTCCTTTTCCGGGCAATTCAACACCTACTTCACGAACAAAAACCTGCAGACAGGTTGGCAAAGCCGATATGTTGAAAGGATATTCATTCTATTGCCTTTTTAATCAAAGAAGCTTTAGAGGGTCCTCTCTAAGTTCGTGCCTACTGCCATACTCAATTCTCTACTTTCACCTTTTCAATCTTCCTACAACAATTTCTTACTCAGCTCTGTCACAAAAACCTAGTCTCTTTTTAAAGAAAAACCATAAACTATTTCAAACAAATATCACAAGAAAGTGTGTCTACCTTGGGATGGCAAAAGATGTTATGGATTTGACTTATTAGCCTTTAAATTTCCGAGATGATAAAAACTTCCTTCTGGGGTATTAACAATAATTAAGGTCAGGTCCATTAGTGAGTTCTTGGTGAGAAAGAAAGAGAAGCTTAAAATCTTGAAAAAATGGTGATAAGCAAACAAAGGAAAAGCTGGTTCACACTGGATGGTTATTACTAGGGTTACAAAGTTTGCCCAAGAAGAATTCAGATAGAAACCTAGTTGACATTTGTGTTGATCTCTTGATTTGTCAGTGAGTAGTACAATGTGGAAGAGGGCTGGGAGATGGTGTAGGGACTCCTTGGCTCACTAGCCAGCCACTAAGTACTTGACGATGAACAGTAAATGGGCTTCGTGATTGACAATCGTAATGGATGCCTCCAAAGGCAAACATTCAATTATCAGAATATACACTGAGCTGTTGGGGTTTCAACTACTTCGATGGCTATAGCAGCTATTCTACAACCAGGATACCAGATTAACGAGCAATTGGTATCATCCCACAAAGAAAAGAAGAACCCTTGTTTAGGTCTTTAATTCAAGCCTGCATTATACCTTTGATTACCTAACTTTCATAAAAACACTAATTAGTCTTTCGTTAGGCCTTTCTTCGGGAGAACAAAACATCAAGGTCTTCGGCCTCTTGGTACTTGTAACGCTTTGATTATTCTATTCTTTAGTTTATCCCTATCTATAATTCGGCATCTATTGCGGTTAACGTCCTATACTTGTATTGATTTTTTGGTTTCCGTTCGACTAGAGTCGGTGAGAAGCCGTTTACGCTGAGCATCTCATGCCACCCTGCGCGAAAGCTTCCCGCTGCTCTCTAAGAGTTATATAACACTTTATAAAGCGCAGAAGTGATCCCTAGATTGATTTCGTTGGCAAACAAGGCAGTGAGTCACTGACAGACGGGATGAATATCCCACTGGGGCTCTGCCTACACTTTTAGACTAAACTTTTAAGAAGTAGACACCGAAAATGTATTCTGCTAGTGTAGCACTAGGATTTTGATAGAGAGAGTGCAGTGTGACAAGTTATGGATGCTGGAGCAGTCTTCGTGAAAAAATAATCCCAAAGAATCATGAAATTGAAAAAGAAAACTAATAGGAAAAATCCTAAGGTATATATCAATTAAAGAAGACATTAAGCATTAACTCGTGTGTCTAGGTTCACCGCGTAGTAGAACCTGCTGTGGACATCAACGTTCATCAATCGACAGACGAAAATACCCCAAATAACCTATTATTAATCCATCTTCGCTCTCTTGTCTATAAAAAAAAGTTATTCCTACAGCATTTCTAATTTACGCTCCGTATTACTATTTTAGAGCAGGCAGGAGGGCTGCTTTAAGCCCGTCACAAAGGACACCGATGCATACTTAACGCGTGTATCTAG
The DNA here is from genome assembly GCA_009858155.3 of Phymanthus crucifer. NCBI lineage: Eukaryota > Metazoa > Cnidaria > Anthozoa > Actiniaria > Phymanthidae > Phymanthus > Phymanthus crucifer. The sequence continues at coordinate 11,662 of WUCR03108177.1, forward strand.
TCATGTTGTAAATTTCATATTCAGCTCAGTGGCGGCATATTTAATAGAGGAAAGAGAGAGAGACAACACAACATTTTACGGTGAATCGGGGTAGAAAAATTCACTGGAACTGCCGGTTCTGTCAGCTTAGCAAGCCTACTTCTCGTTCTGAAAAAGCTACAATGATTTACCCTTCTAATTAATACGCTAATGCATATCATATTAAAAGTTGTGCCGAAAGGCTGACTTGTGTAAAAAGCTTGTTGATTTCATCAGGGCTGCAGTTCAGAAATCTACATTGGAGTGGTGATCTATAGCTGCCTAACCTAAGTACTCTGAAAAAAGCTATTAATTACGAAAATGTTTATTGAGCACGGGCAAGTAAAAACAGTGTGTAATACGATGAGTTTCGACAAACATTGAATATGACCTTAGCGTATGCTGAGGTTGGCCTTCAAAGCAAAGCGGTTTGACGGAGACGTCCGAAGTCTACGAGGAAGCAGCCAGAGTATTATTGTTTCTAGTAATACGAGAAGAACCCTACTTACTTTTCGTAGTCGTTTCTACAGTAGAGCTTACGGTCCTTGCTAAAACACGACCTGGATAGCGGAGTTCGACAAATGCAGCATTGTAGACAGCTTTCGTGCCAGGCTTCGTCTACTACTTTCATAAGAAAGCGGTCCTCGATCGGCTCATTGCATCCTGTACAGATATTCATCCTTCCATTTTGGCTGCAGCCCGAAGCCTTGCCTCCCCCTAATGATGAAAAAGAAAACTAGTCTCAGTAAGGAAGGTTAAGACAAAGTCTGATCAATAATAATGGTGGTGTTACGGAGAAGTCTTACTGTAGTAGGGTTTGCCGTACTCGTTCTCTGCCATCGTCATTGGGATGGGAGGAGAGGCACTCTCCCCGATCTTAAGTCAGGTTTCAAGCCACTTGGAAACAAAACCCGCAAATATATTGTCTTCTGCCTCTCTACGAATAATTCGAACTCAACCACTTAAATTATGAGCGTGTAATTTTCCTGGGTCTCGCGCCGTCGTTCACCAATCCTTGAGGACTTTACCGCTCAGTGATTTCAACCATTCAGTGTTTGTTTTTTTTAAAAATTTCTTTTCCAACTTGATTTCCTTTTGAGCTTCCTATCCGACGGTCGACAATTTCACCATGTTCGTACCACCTGCCTTAAAAAAAGTGAGGCTTTCAAACTCTACGAAAATACTGTTACACTTTGTAAAGTGGCTTAATTTCACGGGCCACGGTGGTGCTGATGCCAATTCACCCTGCTAGGATGTTTATAGTGGATCCGAATCGTAGCTGGAAGTTGGCTGTGCGGAGTCTAGTACTGTTGTATGAGTTTGACACCTCAACAACTGAACTATTGGTGGCCAAAGCGGCAAGGCGTCCTAGCTCATTGTCCTCTACCTAATGACATATGACGTTTTGATTGATTGTCATGTGACTCGTTCTTGGCTTTTGCAAATGATCACTTCCACGTGCACCAAGTGACGGAGGAAAAGGAGTTCATTTGATAACTCTCTTGGTGACTTTTTCACGTTTGCCTCAAAGCCAAGACAAATCTTCCTAGGCTATTTATAGCACGGTGTGTGATTATTCCACGGCTCGAAATAATTAGTTTACAAAAGGCTTATTAGCATACAAGGCTAGGTGGGTAGCGGAGGTTTGAGATCAAGAGACTTTTCTCCCGTTTGTTGATGGTGTACCGGAAATAAAGGAGCTGCCAATCAGATGGCGTTCGAACAAACTAAACTAAACCGTACGCTGGTCAGAAAACCCACACGTGCAAAGAGAAGGGAGCAGTACCTTGCTCAACACCTGCACAGTTACACCAGTTTTCCAAGAGAATCATTTTCGTTTTTAAAGATTGTTCCACTTCTTTGGCACAGAGAAGAAATAAATTCTAGTTTTACATACATTTGCTACAAGTCCTTTTGCTTGTACCATGTGTAAAAATAGCGGCGAAATATTCATAGCATTCGCCTCTTGTGTTTATTCTGACTCCTGTTGTCACGGCGGTCGTAATTTTGAAAGGTTGCTGACAACTTGAGCTGTCGATCACAAGTGGCCTTCCGACTTGTGAAGAGAACGCCCCCCAGAATCCTATACCGCCAATTGCAAAGAATCGGCGGTATCGTTTGATAGAAAGCCAAATATCGCGACCAATTGACACCAAAGCCACCTTATTTTCCCCTCCAGTGCCGATCATATTACCAATGCCCAACAATGCAAAAACTAAAGTGTCTATAAAACCACAACTCACAACGAATAAAAGCACAAGTTACGAGGTTAATCTGGAGGTCAACAGAATTAGATCCGATTAATACTCAAAGTCTGAATATTTCGGTGGAATGTTTTCTATGGTTTGACTTCTTCTCGAGTTTTTTTAAGAATCAACAATCCGTCGGCGGAGCCGGCACTTGAGAACCGTTTGTAAAACTGCTTATAACCGGATCATTTTAATAAAGTTCAAGAAGCTGCTAACGGGACTTGGTCAGCCACCCAACGAAGAATATTTCGAGAGAGCGGAATAGTGTTTTTCAAAAGCTCGTGTATCGCGAGCAAGAAGCGACACGTTCAAGAGGGTCGCTATACTTACATACGATGTAACTGTCATGAGAGTGGGGCAGTCCGACTCTTCCAAACGCTCGATTGTTGACTAATATATTTATAATGTTATTGCAATCGCAGTGAAAACACACACAGCAAGTGCTTGTCGAGATCTTAGACGAGCGATCTCTTCCTTAGAATAACAAACGGCACCACAGTCCATGTATATTGTTTAGTCTGTGTACATACATACATCTGGAAGGCAAATTTTGCCGGCATCGGATCAATGGATCTAATTAATGGTTCTCTTAATTTTCATCGATGCAATTACCAGCTATTCAAATCTAAAGTGGTTAATACTATGGCTCGGGTTAGTCGAGGAACAGAGGCGCGTATATATAAAGGATTTGTGTAGTGTATGTATAAAGCGTGTGTCTGTGTTTAAAAATAAATACATACCCGGGCACTGGGATGATCGGCCAAACAACTGATTAAGATGGTCTAGATCCATTAACAATCGAGGACCAACTGCCTTTAGGAAGTTGTTGGGGGCAACTGAACTGAGTATTGTGAGGTCGAGTTAAAAATCTCACGTGCTAAGTGAATCTAAGGCTTGTTCCGGCGATAGAACCTGGTGAATACGGAACTGATCGCCGAAGGAAACTAACTGGATTAATTCAAAATAGCTCCTGTTTTATTAGGGCATCATCTTAAGGATACAGAGGAGTTCATATTTGTGCTTTAAGTTTTCTCTTCAGGACTATAAATTTTTGCCTCGAACCAAGCTCACGCCTCCCCAACCCCTGCTGCTAATCTTTCAGACCTCTCGAAGAAAATAGCTTTCGGAGTTGGCTGTCTTGATGACAGCTCAAGTGAGGGATGACTGGTGTACAGGAGTTCGAGAGAGGGAAAGAAGGAGCTTCGGTATTTTCTATTTATCTCCGCGGGCTACTGATTCCCAATTATTCTTTAGTACATAATGACAATGTTTAGCCCCAAGTGGCCTATCGTACAAATAGAATAATTATTAGCTTGCGTCAAACGTTTTTATTTGCTCATGGCTCCAGGCGACGTAAGTAACTGATACCCCTCATCGAAAAAGAAATCGTTAACTCGCGCGCGAGTATTCCATTCATCTCTTCACCTCGTCTCGTTCACTTTGACAGAGCACACGGTTTTTTTTTGTCAACAAAAATCTCGGGGACATTTTCGGAGATGTTTTGAAGAAGTCTTCCATGGCTTGTTTCGGCATTTTTCTTTACCTTCCGTTTTTGTCTTTCTGTAATTTTTTTCTTTGGAGTCGGCAAGTATTCAAACGTTCTAATTGTATAGCCTATTGTATATCAATGGGGCTCAAACGAGTAGTCGGCGTCTGCAAGGATGCCATCGAACACAACCGTAAGCATTTGATTCCCCCACGAACTACCTGTTTGGAGGTGCAATTTTGATTCCCGGCTCAGCGCTTGCTGTACCTTAATTATCAATATACAAGATCGACTTCAACAGTGCTATAAATTCTATCAAAAACAGGTTAGAATGATTAAGACTGTGCCGCGTTCACCTTTGTCGGGCCCCACAAACCACAAAAGGTAATGTTATGCTAAAATATTTCAAAGAACTTCTTACAGTTCCGCCAACGTCCTTCCAGCTGCCGTAAATAATTTTCTCTTGACTCTTAAATAACTCTTGGAACAAATTTAGGTGACTAAGTTGCAGCAGCTAGCATTTAATAAAATTCTCTAGGAGGGGTGTGAGGCCGGTTTATATGCTCGAGGAACCCGAATTGATGTTTATTAGTTGCACGCATTTTGACAAACATTGACAGCTAGTACTGTGTTTTTATGAATGAAGTTCGTTGATATCAAAGGAGATACTTGAACGCATAATTCTTGAATGAACAGTTGTTGTTATCATCTAAACGAACAATGCACACACTTGTCAACCTTTTCATGGCACTCTCCAAGAACTGGAGTTGTCCAGTCACAAACAGGTCATTGCGTGCCGGGATCATATACTCAGACACAGTCTATGCCCGCTATGTTGACACTAGTGTTTTGTTAAGCGCTGGGAGAAAAAACTCCACATCAGTTGCTGTAATTTGATCCCTATACGATGGCAGAAATGGCTAACTTGTAAAAAAGGCGCGCTTTTCCAAAACATCTGTATAGCTGATAAACAGGGACAGCACCACAAATTTCTACACTGTCAGATTTATATTCGATGAGCCCGTCTTGGAAAGCTTTGAGGATTCAAATTCCTCTGCACATCACAAGGGATTTTGTCTTTTGATTTGTGGCAAAAATCAAACTTTACGAGGAATCTTATCTAATCTGTCTCTTTGAGAGATTTCGGAGAACAATTAAATTTTTCATTTCTTGAAGTACAGATTGCAAGACAGATTACCAAGAGATTTCCTCTGCACCTTATGAGGTTTGTTTATATCAAACTCCTATGGTTCACACACATTTGCATTGCTCTTTTTCCAGAGAGTCTTGCGTTCTCTTCCTTTTGATTGGGAATTCGGTGGGGGATGTTTTAGACGGCACGAAACTACAACAAAAATATACAATTAAGAAGAGGAGTTGATGACAACTTTATCAACGTTCAAAGAAAGCGCAAATTCTCCGTTTGAAGATGGAAAGAAATTAGCTCATTATGGAGTACAATAATTGGTTGATGGAAACTATCATCTAATATACTCTAGTCTTGTCCTACTAAAGGAATCTCTTTGATTCTTCATAATTTTGCCCATCCCTTATCTGCTGGATTATCCTTTGGTTGAAGTCAAAACGAAACAGTCAAAATATAACACCATCAGTTTATCCAGCCGATCTAGTGATGGTGATGACTTTAAACCCTGTCCCCTTCGAAAGACCTCAAATTTACAGCTGATAAGACAGTTAAAAGGCTTAATGCAAGTCTATTGATATTGGGGACAGGGTTTCATTCGGTTCTAAGAAAACTATATACTGCATTGGTTTGGTCTAAGTATAATAAAGATGAATCATTGAGCAATTTTGTGGGGACATGCTTTTGCCACAATTTCTTGACAGCATAACCTTCCTTCAAAGCTTGCTCTGCTCGAGAACTAAAACACCAAAACCTAAAACACAGCATTATCCCAGAAACCAATCTTTAGGGGCTCCAAAGGATTCATATTCTTAATCCTGAAGTATCTTCTTTAAATCCCTCTACGGAAACAGCTAAAATGACATTCACAGACTGTCAATTCCAACGCTCTCTGCTACAACATACTATTTTTTCTTTTTCCATTGATCGAAAAAATTAAAAAAATATGTTTCCAAAATTTGTTTCTATCCTATTTACGAAATACTATTTTCATATGAAATAGGAGTAAAGATTTTGGTTGAGAAATGTATAAGATTGAGGAATCTGAAAAATGAATGTTTGAAATCACGAAGATGCCCAGCAAATACTGAGATTTTTCTTGTACATTTTTACAAAAACAAAATCGAGCAACTGAGAGCCTTCACCGGTTCGTTCCTAAGACATTCGAGATTGAAATTTCCACTGTATTTTTTAGTAGATTGCTCCTTTTAGATATATATATATATAAAAAAAAATTTTGACTTCTGGGAAAACATTTTAATACTGCACCATGCTATATGATGGAAATACAGAAGCTAGCTAACAACTATACATGAAATTGGTTTAAATTCAAACGATTTCAGATTTGTATTTATACTAGCAACTTAGAATGATATTTGTACAAAATTTAAGAAATGTTTGAAAGAAAGGTTTTTCTGTTAGTATGTAAGCAATAGAAGAAGAAAATACCTTTTGCAAATTGTGACTGTTGAAGATAATGAAGCACGAGCGTTGAAAGGACTGCATTGATTTTTCCTCAATCATTTCGTGACCTTACACAAATAAAAGACCTTAAAAAGGAAGTGGTTTTATCGATCAATTGCCTTGTATACAGGCAATACTATAGAAATTCTATCCGTTAAAAAGTTTGGAAGACGGACAGTTTTGGTCGAAGCCAGTGGTCCAGTAGACCGGGTGAAGCGTATCGTCTCCCTGATACAATCTCTGCCTTCAAGACCATCAACTAATGAGTGTTTTGTTAAAAGAAAGGAAGCCTTAACCATGAAATTACTTGTCTACTATTGGTGACATTTCAGGTCCGAGAACAATTCTGAGATTACTGGGACACTGCACACGACTTTCCCAATATGCCAAGATGAAAGTCAAGCCTTCTTGCTGTGCCAAGAAAGTATAAACACGGGTCTTACGGAGAACCTCCGAAATTGCCTTCTTCATGTCTATATTCGACTGCAAACTAAATCTGACATTTTTACCGGCAATAGTGAAAAGTTTTCATCTGCCGCTTTTCTGGAAATGGGAAATCGAAATTGAAGACGCTGATTTTAAAAAGCAAGCGAAGGTTTTTCTTTGTGGAACTCTTGGTCTTATATAAGACGCTGTGCGAAGCCAGGGCATCACGATGGGTGTACAAAACATTCAACGCTCACCCAAACATTCCCCTATGAATTTTTTGGCAAAAGTAACGGAATATAGGATATATGGGATCGGACCTGTCAAATGATTAGGAAAAAGGACAGGCCTAGTATTAATCTATTCCTGTAGTTTGGGAATTTCATCGGCGCAAGTGAATCGGTATGATTTTGATTAGGACCGTTAGAATGAGTCTGTGCATAAACTTACGTGTGAAAATAAGAATATGGCTCGTACCTAAATCTGGCGGGCTAACATCCATGGCACTTTTCCCTGAAGTACTTGGCAGTTTGTAGAACCCTTACGGAGTTTTTCTGTTGAGTGACTTTGGCGATGGACGATTGAGTCAACACTAGAACCGGATCTTGGCTTACAGATATCCAGTTGGTCATTCATATAACTCATAAGGCGGGATTAGAGTATGGCAGCTTTGACATTAAGACACACTTGAATATTCATCACGAGTTTGGTTTGTTTTTGTTTGTTGGGTTTATATATGTGTGTATATCTGCGATGCTACCCAAGCTTGTTCCTCGATCAATCTCTGGCACAGAATTTGCCTACAACTCCATCAATCACGCGCAACGGCATCATTCTGAACTTTTGTTAAAAGCGCAGACTATATGAAAAAACTTTATTGTAATATTCATGAGTTTTTCTTTGTGGAATTTTAAATGAGTTTCAAATTGTTCAGGAGACGCATGAATCATGTCCCACCAAGCAAAATCCACCAATGGGATCGCCCGGATTCTTTTGCGACTTTTATATCGTAGTATTCTTTTTGAAAGACTTTTGAACGAAATGAATGTTGGAAAGGTTGTAATTATTATAAATAATTCTTTTAGGAATCTCAGTTTCAAAAGGTTGTTGTGTAATATGTTGAGACCCCAACTGCGACGTAGCGAATTTTTTCATTTTTGTGATTGATGTTCATGGCTGGTGAGTGAATTGGTGAATTTCTCTTCACCGTTGATATAGAAATGTGCGCAGAATTCGCGTATTAATTAAATCTCAACCTTAAGGCTTGAAATATAAAAAATTAAAGTTCATAAAAAATTTTAATCGCTATCTGCTCCTAACGGGATGGTTGATTAATAAGCTTCGCCTTATTAGAGATACCATCTAAATATATAAATATATATGTACTTATAGATTTCTTTTAAGTTCTAGTTGTTTGTGAAAACTATTTGGTTTTGGAGTGGGCTTGAAAGGAATTTACAAGGCGGGGTCCGGATTTTTAGTACTTTGGAAGAGGAGCGAAAGGCGGCGAAATAGTTTTAATATTTTAGTCCAAAGTGTAATCTCGAATGCTGCAAGCAGTGGAACTCGTTCCCCCGAGTAACTCGGCAATTACCATTAAACACATGAGCTGGACAGCAGCTCTGTCAATATTGGGCTGTCATCCTGCCATCTCTGCGGTGAACACAAGGGACTTTTTGACACAAGCGAGGCACGGGTCATGTGGGCGATGAAGACTGCTTGTCAGTTATGTCACATCTCAAAGAAGACCGAAAGAGCAAACAACCAATGTAAATTTTGCTAGTATGAGAAAAGATCTTTTCGGATGTTTGGCTTTCTGGATAATCACCTCCCATAGAGTGGCAGCTATGGCCTTTATGCGTTTTAAATTATTCAGCTCTTTGCAAATGGAGTAAGGACCAAGTGTCAACAGTACACAAATTGCAAGGAAGCGTTATGCGTTTTTCGCCAAGATTCAAAACCTTGTTTACCAAAAAGAGAGTGTATTTTGCCTGCTTTCTTACGCAAAGCGCGTGTTTCTTAGCGAATTGGCTTCACCGACCTAGGCGGCCTCTATGGGGTGCACACTGCATGATGAGCAAAAATCTAGTTAGAGGAAAATTGTAAATTTCCTAGACAAAACGTATGGCTTGTACTCTTGCTTTTCTTTGGTGCTGTCAGTCTTTGTTGAGGTTAATCGAATTGGAAGCTCGTACTGTGTAAATATATCGGCTTTTTCGTACCTATTTCTCACTACAAGTCCTTGAGTCCCAGCGATATTGACACGTCGTCGTAGAGGAACCTAGTGTTGATTGTTTAATACCCCTACCAAATAAAAACAAACCGAGAGTCGAAAATTTCAACACTTTTAATTTAAAATCGGTACCTCTTTTTTGTTGAGAGATTAGGTTTTTGTGTAGCCCGCCAAAGCAAGTTAGCACAACGAACTTTGCTCACTCACCCATGAAATGTACCCGAACAAACCATGAGTCACACGGCATTCTAGAGTACTTTCTGGAACTTCGTATACAATAAAATCGGTGTTTGGAAGGGATGGACAAAGTTTGTACAATGTGGTTGATTTTCACTTGGGAAAACGCAGAGATCTCCAGGTCTTTTTGGCTTTCTTTACAATGGCTGAGAAGTATCTGTTTCGCTGTCAAATCTAAAATGACGCGAAGCCCTAATATCCATCACATTTATTCAAATTAGACGAGCAAACAGTACTGACTGTTTGGTTTGCTCTGAAACAACGAAGAGACGTGATCGCTAGAAACGTAACATTCGAATCCGATCTACCTTGAACTGTTTGTCGTGAAATTCTCTTCAACCTAAGATGGAACCCTCACTGAATAGAACGCCATGAGGCGTGGAGGTCCTCGCCGAAAGCCTTACAAAAACCCAACTCTAGTTTCTTCGAGATTTCGCGTTTGAAACCAGTCAAAACAATTCTCTTAGCTAGTTCAAGCTTGTACAAGTTGTATTTAGTGAGTACATTGATTTCCCCTTCGCGTGTCTTTTGAGAATATTCGAGGTTATGCCGAGAACAAATTAGTTCCGAGCAATTTACCTCTTTGTCTCAGCAGGGATTCGACTGCGGTTAAGGGTTGTACGGCTTACACCTCTGCCGACCTGATCTGCCGACTGGATAGCTACAATAGATAGAAGAAATAAACCCAAGAATCACATTGTTCAAGGTATTATCGTCTATTGCAGTCTTGCCGATCATTATTGCTTTTTGGAACTCGTGACAATCAAGATACCGAGAAGAAATCGCTGCTTCTTTTTCTCGTTGCGCTATTGTAGTGAACGTATGTGTTCTAGGGCGTGGATAAGAATACGAGAGGTTGTAACGTGATTTTTTCGAACACGCGTAAGTATTCTTCATTAAAATTAAATAGAAAATGACAGTTTGGGACTTAAAGTGTAGTTTGTACTGGCTGTATTATGATGTGAGGCCATTCGAATCACGGAAATGATCGTGAACCATGTACAACTTGTGCAATGGTTTGATATGTTTGCTCGCGTCTTGTTTACCCTGTTCGTCTGCCATACAGGAAAACATCAGTGTAAGGCTACTTGGGTTCGTATCTGTATCAATGTGACATCTTTGCTGTGACTTTGCGTGTTCTCCTCGTTAATTCAAGTATGGTTCAGCTTCCATCACCGAAAAAATCTGTGGACCATTCAGACAATTTCTCTCTTTACTGCACAGTGTTGCTTCAGGACAGCTCGGTGTTGAGAAGGATCTCTTTTGTTGTGTGGACATTTCACGGATTTGTCGACCAAATTCTGTTAAGAGAGCTACATTTCTTGCTCGAGACATTATAAAGTGAGTTGAAGTTGTTTACTACATTTTTATTCCTTGAGTTTTAGAAGCACCAAAGAAGGTTTTCCTCTCGGGATTCATGGCAAGCAAATCAGAGGCCCGAAAGCATGGCGAAGCTTTGTTTTGCATGTGTACAAAAAGTACAAATCTACCTTTATTTTTCCCCTATTTTGTTCAGAACGAAAAGAAACTCTTCAAATCTAGTTATTCTTATCAGCTGAATCTAAATTCTTCAAAGATTACTCTCTTTTATTACATCCTTGCAAGTGCTTCAAAGGTTTCTTTCGTAAGTATCAACTGTAATCGGTGATCATGACCCAAAGAGATCGTTATCATTTAGCCACAACTTTAGCTCTTGACCAAGTTTTCCGCTTCAAAATACCACAGAAAAAGATTTTAAAACAAACTTTAAGCGAGTTGTTAGGTTTTTTATTAATAAATTTAGGAATTTCTTCACAGGGGCCCAAAGTTGTAGTTTACGCTTGCTAATTTGTAAGCGAATGGCCGACGTTGGCGACACCTCCAGGTCTCCAAGTCTTTCAGGGTGCTTATTGATTTTAACAGGTGATTTAGATTAAAAAATCCCTTTGACTTGAATTATAAGACCTTAATTTCCAATACCTCTCAGTTATCCTGTTGTTTTAAATTAGCTTTGGTCTGTTCTTTCAAGCTTTAAGATTTTTGACACCCCACTGGAGCTACTCTGTTTCTTCACTATGTTCATACTGGGCGCATGATGTTCATAAGGTCTTCTCAGTTATTTTCAAAAATAATCTAAGTAATTTCAGTTAAATCGCTCCTAAGATTCAAAAGTTGTTTCTTATAGTGTTTTTCTTTACAAAATTCTTAAAAGCAGCGAAAATTTTAGTCATTTTGATCAAAGTCTCACACTGCCAAACACCCCAACACCTTCTCCTGTCATCCAAGCCAATAACCTATGCCTCAAGACTAATAACTATAAAGCTTCACATCATCATTAATGTTTTCGGCTGCCTTTGGAAATAAATAATTTTCCTACTTCAAATAACTAGAGGAAATACAGTTCAGTGTTACTTTAAAATTGGACTTGCAGTTGGGGGTTTTTAATGAAACTGCTCGAGCTTCCTGTGAGGCATTTTCCGATGCGAACAGCTACCGTTGACTTTAAGTTTACAGTGGACTAACGACTAGTAAAATGTCTTACAAATAAACAACATAGTGAAAAAAAACTGCATAATTTCTTATATTAACTCTTGTACTTTAGTATATTTTGATTTTGCTAAGATTTATAGAGAAATTTGGAAGAATTTTTCTAATTAATTCGTCGCCTCACGGTCACAGTAAAAATACGGTAAGTTAGTGTACCTGACCTGCAAAAAGCACTATTACGAACATTAAAAAGGAAGTTGTCTTGACTGTAGTTTTTAGCATCTTAAAGACAGAATAAACACAAAACAAAAATATGAACAATTTATTTATTTTTCAAGCCAAGCAGCTTTAAGGTGTGAAAACTTGAGAGAGAATAATTAAATTTCTTTCTTTGGCGGCGTCTTTGAGGATTACACCGCTCGCTTCTGAGGTATTAACCGATTTTCCGAGAGCAAATAATTAAAAAATCTCAGACTGTATCTCTTTGTGTTAACAATTTTGTATAATTTATCTTCGATAAAAACAATTTTTAAAAGTCTGTATCGATTTTGGAAAACAGGAAAGAGCTAAAGTGACAAATACTCGAGTCACCCTTGTTGGCTGAGGAACATCGTTGCTAAGTACAACCTCACTGGACAAACTATGAACTATTTTCTTTTATAGTCATTTTTTCATTGTTTATTATCGCCCAAATTTCCAACCAGTATGAAATACATTGAGCATTTTTCACAGCAATTTAGAATGAAAAGCCAGTTTGAGTCGAAGTTTCGTGCAAAATTTCGCGCGCGATTTTTATGACAGAGTTCTTCGATGACATTTGATGTTTTTGTTATTCTACCTTACAACCCAAGCTCTATCAATCATTGTTTTTCTGGCAAATAATTAAAATTTCCAAATGAATGTTGTAAATGGAGTGCTATAGTTCTAGCTCTTAGATTTAGGTATCCTTATATCAAAAATTTAAACCTTTCATGACTTTTTGCTCACTTCGAAGTCTTTCGTGTTTCAACTTTTCAAGTGGGACACCTCGATATAGATTGATTTTATCTCCAAAATGTCAAAGAAGTTATTTCAAATTTAAGAATTTTAGTCTCTTGATACTTGGGATTGAAGAAAGAAGGTGTTTTGTTCAGAAATCTTGAGTTTTTAAGCTTTAGAAATGAAATAATTCTATGGAAAGATGTTGTCATCAGGAAGATGCTGCAAAATTCATCTTTGCCGCGAATTTTATTGACTTTGCACTGTACAAATAACTTAGCTGTTTTGAATTTTATTTTATTTGAGTTTGTCATATTCTTTACCGATTCCCTAATAATGCTTTGAAATTTTCCCAGTTGTTAGCGATTACAGAAAATACCTTTTCCAAAATTCCTATATAAATACATCTTGTCGTCTCTGCGTCTTGGTACCGTCATAATTTCTTCTTCGAAATTCACTTGGTAGCTAATGGTAACCTTTCTTAAAAACCTTACTATATTTCAGATAAATAGATAAATTTTGGAAAATATCTTGCTTTTAGAATACTTAATCTCTTAACAAATTGCTGGTTATAGCATTTTAAGGTTTTCGACATTTTTAGGTTAACTACAGGTGAGCTTTTTTAAAAACTTGACTAAAGAAAAATACGAAATGAGAATTTTTTTGGCCAAAGATTTTCTAATTTCTCTACACACCCTTTCTGCTCGAAAATCAAGAATCTTTAAAAATTCTTAATGAATAAAAAGAGCCCTAACGAATAAAAATATTAGTATCCAACAGGGCAATG
>WUCR03108178.1:0-17188 GCA_009858155.3 Phymanthus crucifer
ATAATTTTAATTATTAGCTTATTTTTCCGGTGACGCGCTGCAGGTTTTTGACAAGTACTTTCGTGTTTACATAGTCAACACAGGCGAAAATCAATATATCATCAATCACGTTTATTGGATTTGATATCAAAATAAATTGAAATTTGCATTGTAAGGTCGTTCCTGACGTCACAGATCAAATTTGAATTGAGCAGCTGAGAACTTACACGGAGAACTTGGAAAACTCTTGAAGCACGGGAAAACCGAGAAACAGCTTTATTCATTTGATATTATTAAAGTTTCAAGCCGATTACTATTTTAGGAGTTTTGTTCCTTTGCTTGTTCGGGAGACGGATTGTTCCTTCTGTTTGTGCCCTGGTTCTCAGTAACTGCTGTGAGTTCCCGGCCTGTCCGCACGGCAGGGGATTGCTTACAAAATAAACTTTTCGTTGTTTCTCGAAATTCGGGAAGAAATAGAATGTAAACATAAGGACTCAAGCAGGAATTTACAGTCGCAATGAAGTCGTTCATGAATAAGATCAGCATCCAGCTTTTGCAGGTCAGAGCAAACCCTGCATACGAGAAACCGTCAACAAGGTGGAAAGCAACCCAAAAAATTGATGGGGAATAGCATAACGCGTAGAGTAGTATGGAACAGACAACCATCCTGACTGCGTTTGTTATTCGCTTTGCTCGTATTTGCCTTTGGGCATCAGAAAGATTGGAGTGAACAACTGCCGGCCGCCTCAGTCGTAGTGTTGTTAAAATGCTCAGCAAAATAGCAGAGAATATGGACAGCGTGAAAGTTATGAACATTGCAGCCAATACTTTGTAATTTAAGGCATCGTCAATGCTACTCTGACATATATAAATATGGGGAAGTATTCCAGCAGCGATTGCAATGATGCTGCAAGATGCCATGGACAGCGTCCACGAGCAGGTCACTACAGCCACTTTTCTTCTCTTGGTGTAAGGGCGTAGTCTCAGGGCTGTTATCCTTGTGGCTCTGTATCGGTCGATGCTGATTATAACCAACGTTAGCAGAATCACTGTGTTGCAAGTGGAGTACACAAATAGCAACATCTTACACAAATGTTCGGCAATTGTAAAATTAGGGATCATCTTCCAAACATTTTTGTTGACAAGAGTAGGAACACTCATAAAAGTGTAAAGGATGATGATCAGTGTGTCTGAGCCAGCCATATTGACGACCAAGAAGTTTATATTCCTTTGGTTGGTGTATTTGACAGCTATTAAGATTACCAAAACATTACCAAAAATGCCAAATCCTGCAACCAATGCTATGGCCATCAGTTTAACGGTTCGTACGAGGTCAGATTCTCCAAGACAAGCAACATCTTCTTGGGTGTAGCTTGAGGCATTCATATCTGTTCTGCCCTTCAAAACCGCTTCCAGATTTTTCTTTGGAGTTACTTTCTTCCGAACAGCAAAGTGTCCTCGTATTTGGTCCAATGAGTAAATACTAAAAAGTCGTGTTATTCAGTCAAGAAGTAATGTACTTCAAGTAGGCAGTCGTTCCTTGGTGTTCAGAAGTGATAGTTCACCGTAAAGTAGTGCAGCTCGGATGTTGATATAATTTTACCCTTCACTTTTATACCTATCTTGTCTTGTGACAGGTGTTTCGGCTGCACTGAGTTTTTCAATATTATTTGCCATAGTTTTATTACCCGGTTATTGAAGTTATTTCATTAAACTAAAATTTCCAATTTAATATATAAGCTCAGGGTTCGTGCTACTCCTTGAACTCCTTGAATTTATTTTTCGTTTTCAAGGGCACATGAAAAGCCCTTAAATTTTAGAAGTCTACCTAAAACTCCTTAAAACTTCCTTGAATTTCAACTTCAGTGGTTAACAGTGAGGGATGCAGATTTCTAATAATTTAGAAATGACTGAAATTATCATAGAAATATGATTTGGTAAAGTGGCACCAAAAAGACTCCTTGAAAAATGAATTTTTGGCCCTTGAAAACTCCTTGAATACTCGTTGAATTTTCTATTTGAATCCCAGAACGAACCTTGAAGCTATCTTGACAATTTGGTAAATAAACAGGGAAAAGCGAAGTTGAGGTTCATTAAAAGCAATAATCAAGACAATAATGTGGCACTGAGAAATACCGGCTTATCACGAGAAAATCAAATTTGTGGAAGACCTAGTCACGATTTCTTCGTCTCAACTGTGTGGAATTTTTTGCGGCGATTTTGACTGCGATTTTCGAGGCGATTTTCAAAAATAACGAATTTTGTCTTACCATTCTAAATATACATTCGTTTAGATAATATTGTTGTGCTGAATAAATATTTTCAAGCAAGTTCTTCACTGTTTTTCAATGTGAGTAAAATCGCCACGAAAATCGCAGCAAAAATCGCACGTGTAAATGGGACTTTACTGCCTTTTTAGTTAATTTTTTTTACATTTCAAAATTTCATTGTCAAATAATTTTAATTATTTGCTTATTTTTCCGGTGACGCGCTGGAGGTTTTAGACAAGTACTTTCCTTGTTTACAGTCATCACAAGCGAAAATCAATATATCATCAATCACGTTTATTGGATTTGATATCAATATATTGAAAATTTGCATTGTAAGGTCGTTCCTGACATCATAGATCAAATTTGAATTGAGCAGCTGAGAATTTACACGGAGAACTTGGAAAACTCTTGAAGCACGGGAAAACCGAGAAACAGCTATATTCATTTTATATTATTAAAGTTTCAAGCCGATTAATATTTTAGGAGTTTTGTTCCTTTGCTTGTTCGGGAGACGGATTGTTCCTTCTGTTTGTACCCTGGTTCTCAGTAACTGCTGTGAGTTCCAGGCCTGTCCGCTCGGCGGGCGATTGCTTACAAAATAAACTTTTCGTTGTTTCTCGAAATTCGGGCAAAAATAGAATGTAAACATAAGGACTCAAGCAGGAATTAGTGAGAATCAAGAACTCCGTCGAAAATAAGAGCAGCGCCAAGCCATTACAGCCCAGACCAAAAGCATCGTACGAGAAACCGTTCAACGACATATTAAAAATAAGAACAATCCAAAAACTTGATGGAGAATAGCAAAGAGCATAGAGAAGTATTGAACACAGTACCATCCTGACTGCGTTTGTTATTCGCTTTGCTCGTATTTGCCTTTGTGCATCAGAAAGATTGGAGTGAACAACTGCCGGCCTCCTAAGTCGTAGTGTTGTTATAATGCTCAGCAAAATAACAGATAATAAGGACAGCCCGAAAATAATTGACATGGTAGTCAGGCCTATGTCACGTACGGCAGTACTTTCACGGCTATACTGACATACTGGGGAATATAGTTCAGTAACGAAGAGAATCAAAGTGCAGGATGCCATGGACAACGTCCACAAGCAGGTCACTACAGCCACTTTTCGTCTCTTGGTGTAAGGGCGTAGTCTCAGGGCTGTTACCCTTGTGGCTCTGTATCGGTCGATGCTGATTATAACCAACGTTGCCAGAGTCACTGTCTTGCATGCCATGTCCAAAAATCGCACTAACTTACACAAATATCTGGCAATTGTAAAATTAGGGATCATCTTCCAAGCATTTTTGTCGACAAGAGTAGGAACACTCATAAAAGTGTAAAGGATGATAATCAGTGTATCTGAGACAGCCATATTGACGATCAAGAAGTTTATATTTCTTTGGTTGGTGTATTTGACAGCTATTAAGATGACCAAGACATTACCAAAAATGCCAAATCCTACAACCAATGTTATGGACATCAGTTTAACGGTTCGTACGAGGTCGGATTCTCCAAGACAATCACAATCATCTTGGGTGTAGTTTGAGGCATTCATATCTGTCTCTGCCCTTCAAAACGTCTTTCAGATTTGTCTTTGGATTTGAGTTACTTTTCTTTTGAGCAGGAAAGTGTCTTTTTATCTCTGGTATGTGTATATGAAATCGCGCCGCTTTTCTGTGAGTTTCTCCTTCTAGTTATCGGAGGAGAATTGATGTTTTACCGTAAAGTAATGCAGCTGGGATGTTGAAGTAATTTTCCCCTTCGCTTGTATTCCTATTGTGTGTTGTAGCAGGTGTTTCGGCTGCAGTTTTTCAGTTTAAATTATCTTAGCTTCAATTGCTATAAATTTTATTAAAATCAACTATGCTGTTTGACAACTTGGTAGGCAAACATGAAGAGGGGACTCGAGGTCCATATAAGACAAGACTAGTGCTCCTATACACCCAGGACAAAAATACAGGTAATTGAGTGTAATATGTGGCATGATCAGAAAATATATCAAGTACCTCACTGGATACCCAAA
The DNA here is from genome assembly GCA_009858155.3 of Phymanthus crucifer. Lineage (NCBI taxonomy): Eukaryota > Metazoa > Cnidaria > Anthozoa > Actiniaria > Phymanthidae > Phymanthus > Phymanthus crucifer. Next base: position 4,271 of record WUCR03108178.1, read on the forward strand.
TACAAAATGAAGCAACTAGAAGAAGAGATAAAGTCCTTCACGAAATTGTAAGGAAATTATAACGTTTCTTCGTAGGTCAGTACATTTTCTGTAACATGAAATTTCCCGATGCTATAAACTCCCAAAACTAACTTAGAATGAAGTTATATTCAATATTTTAGTAATAAAAACAGGTATAAGGGTACATTGCATTGACGAGTGTCAGAAGTACATAACTAGAAGTGTCCATCTGGGTAATACCCCATGACACATCAGATGTACGAGTGAGCTATTTTTAGATCAGCGCGCGCGGCCTCTGATTGGACCACAGGCAGCCCAAGCTATGTTTCTGTGTATGTTTTGCATTGAATGTATGGTAGTCAGGATACAGGATTACAAAAAATAAAAAACCTCAGTATTTTTTGATTTAGAACTTGCTGAGCATGCGTAGTATATTTTTCACCCAAATCCGTCACATCCGTCACCGTTACATGGAAGGAAGCCACTGAAATGGCAACCCCTTCGCCGACACAAAGTGATCGTTGGTGTTTGCTGGTCAGTCTAGGGGCCGACTAACCTCTCCCTTAAGGCTTATGCTGAGCTTCCTGATCAGTTTGTAAATCACTCCGGGATAGCGCCGTTAGAGCCGAAATCTCTGGCGAAGCGTAATTCCGTAGGACGTTTCAGCAATCGATGTCTGGAACTATGGACCTGTTAATCACTTATAAAGAAATCAAGCAAAAATAATTGCAACTTAAGCAATATTTCTACTTTGATCAAACTCTGGGCTAGTAACAGCTGTAAGTTAAGGTCAGTTAGGAATTTGGAAATAGATTGGTGCGAGGTAAATTTACCAAATAAGGGGTAATACCCTCTAGAGATCCGGTTTGCGTATTGGGCCCTGCGTTACGTCGAGACCTCAAACTGGCTTGTTATTATTTTTCCGCCACGCGCTGGTTGCAAAAATTATTCTGGTAATAGAAAAAATGTTTAAAAGCAAAGTGAAAACGCAATTGTATAATAAATCCTATATTAGATATTTTCTTGTGGATTACGGGCTGACATTATACTCATCGCTCGCATTTTGCCTCACAATATACTGAACAATATACATACGCGACTCGTAAAATATCAGCCCGTAATACACAAGAAGGTATCTAATAACTTCTATATATTGAGGTTTTTCACTTTTTTTGAATTCTGTATCCCGACTACCATACATTCCCTTACAAAACATACTCAGAAACATAGATTGGGCTGCCTGTGGTCCAATCAGAGGCCGTGTGCGCGCTGATCTAAAAATAGCTCACTCGTACATCTGATGCATCATAAGGGTATTACCCAGATGGACACTTCTAGTTATGTACTTCTGCGAGTGTGAAATATTGGTACAGTTTTTTTTTTGAACAGCTACCCCCCAACACGTGGAGTAGCTGTGCTTGTACAGAAAGAAAAGAAAATATGGAAAATACGAGTGTGGTAGTTCTGGTAAAACACTATCACATAATAAATTTAGATAAATTGCGCCGGCGTAGCGGATAAAACCTGATTGGTTGGAAATTCTCATTACCTAGCAGCGCGTCTCCATAGCAACGGTTTCTGGAAAGTTCAGCCATCTTGGGAACGGCCGGGTTTGAAAACTTTATTGTTTGAGATTACTGGTTTTTGAATATTTAGCCACACATACCTTTTCAAGAGGGTATTTTATCCAAATCTAAAAGCAAAAGCATTCAGGAACATTTGTATGAGTTTTTATTAATTTTTTTTGCATTAGTTTAGGAGAAAGAAGCAGTCAATCTTCAATTGAAAAGGTAAGTTCTCAAAAGGTTGGAAAAATATCATTGCAGTGATAGTTTTATAGTATGAATTCCTTTTTTATACTTTCTAGCACGATTTGCGAATGGGCTTAATGAAATAAAAGTCTTTATTGTCCGGTTTTGTTATCCAAACAGCTTCAAAATCCAAATTTTCGTTTAAAAATTCACAAAACTTTTAACTTATCAAGTTTGATCAATGAAAGCAAAATTTGCGTTCTTTTTCACTCACCTGGCAGCAGAAAGTTCAATGAAGAAACATTTCGTTTATCCTTCATCGTTCTATCATATCATCAGGAAATAATTTGGTCGAAAAACGAAGGAAAAAAATGACATTTTTCCGCATTCAAATGACGTTCCGCTGAAGCCGGTCGAACAGGACTGGGATACCAAACAAGTGCAATTTTTGCTGTCAATCAAATCTCACAAGCCAATCACGCGCAGTAATTTTGAGACGCCAATATACTACAGCTCTCGAAGCTCTCGGTTTCGTGCCGGAACTTCAGGACGTTCGCGGGCCAAAAAATAACCATGTTTTTATCTTCAAACTTCGTATGGTGGAAGATGGTTATCACAGAAGTTCAAGAATAAATACAAAATGTGGTTCTCGTAGAGGAGTGCAGCCTTTTCTCGTCGAGCAGAAAATGAAATTTGTTTGAAGAAAACGGAATGGGTTGCGATCCACAACTGGCACGACGGAGTTTGATCTAGAAAATCATAGGTCACAAAAGCTCAAGCTATCACGCGGTTATGCGCAGAACCGAAGCGCACAAACAATACCTACAAACGTCATCAAACAGTTTTTTATTTCACGTGTTCAACTCTATTGTCTTTACGGAAAAAAAACCCACCAAATTCTTTTTCATTTGATAGTCTATTTAGGTCAAAAGTAGATAGCTTTACAAATTTTGTTCCTTTGCTTGCTTAGCAGAAGACCGGTTATTCCTTCTGTTTGTACCCTGGTTCTCAGTAACTGCTGTGAGTTCCAGCCCTGCCCGCTCGGCGGGTGATTGCTTACAAAATAAACTTTTCGTTGTTTCTCGAAATTCGGGCAGAAATAGAATGTAAACATAAGGACTCAAGCAGGAATTTATACTCGCTAAGAATTCAGCTATGAATGAGATCAGCGAGAAATCTTCACAGCCCAGGCCAAACGATTCATACGAGGAACGATTAATCGAAATATTCAAAGCGAAAGCAATCCAAAAAAATGATGGGGAATAGCAAAACGCGTAGAGTAGTATGGAACAGACAACCATCCTGACTGCGTTTGTTATTCGCTTTGCTCGTATTTGCCTTTGTGCATCAGAAAGATTGGAGTGAACAACTGCCGGCCTCCTCAGTCGTAGTGTTGTTAAAGTGCTCAGCAAAATAACAGAGAATATGGACAGCCCGAATAAAATAGACATGGTAGTCAGGCCTATGTCATGTACGGCAGTACTTTCATGGCTATACTGACATACATAGATGCCGTTTTGGAAATATATTCCAGCAGAAAATGCAACGGCACTACAAGATGCCATGGACAATGTCCACAAGCAGGTCACTACGGCCACTTTTCTTCTCTTGGTGTAAGGGCGTAGTCTCAGGGCTGTTACCCTTGTGGCTCTGTATCGGTCGATACTGATTATAACCAACGTTACTAGGGTCACTATCTTGAAAGTGACGTCCATAACTTTCGCAAACTTACACAAATGTCTGGCAAATGCAGGATTCGGAAACATCTTCCAACCGTTCTTGTTGATAAGAGTTGGAATAACTTGAAAAGCGTGAAGTAAGATGAACAGTGTATCTGAGACAGCCATATTGACGATCAAGAAGTTTATATTCCTTTGGTTGGTGTATTTGACAGCGATTACGATGACCAAGACATTACCAAAAATGCCAAATCCTGCAACCAATGCTATGGCCATCAGTTTAACGGTTCGTACGAGGTCGGATTCTCCAAGACAACCTTCTTGGACGTAATTTGAGGCATTCATGCTTCTGTCTTTCAAAACGTCTTTCAGATTTGTCTTTGGATTTGAGTTACCTTTCTTCTGAGCAGGAAAGTGTCCTCGTATCTGGCCCTATGAGTAAATACTGAAAACTCGTGTTTTTCAGTAATAATTAATGCACTACTAGTAGGCAGTCGTTCCTTGGTGTTCAGAAGTGATGGTTCACCGTAAAGTAGTGCAGCTCTGATGTTGATATAGTTTTGCCCCTCACTTTTATTCCTATTGTGTCTTGTGACAGGTGTTTCGGCTGCAGTTTTTCCACATCATTATTTTTATAACTGCAATTTCATTAAGCTGAAATTTCTTTTTAATAAAGTCCATCTTGACAACTTCGTGGGTCAAGAAAAGCGAACTTGACGTCCATGGCAATACGTGTAGTCATATCTCTGATGATTGTAGAGGAATATCGGAAGATTGAACTTATCATGAGATAATATAAAACCTCTGAAAGAAGTAGTCTAGATTTAATCGACTGAACTGTGGTAATTGGCTATTGATTCTTGGCCAAGCAATATCCGCCCATATACTGGACAAGCACGTCTGTGGTGGTTCGTTTGGGTGATTTGCTCTTATATTATTATTAAAAAGTGCTTCACTCGTCATAACAGGTGTTTCGACTGTAGATTTTCAATTCTGATTATCTTATCTTAATTGCTATTCATTTCATTAAACTAAAATTTGTTTTTTAATCTAGACCATCTTGACAACTTGGAGGGTAAACGAGGAAAAGCGCACTTGAGTGTCGCTAATGAAGGGGAGAAATATCGGCAAATAACTTGTCATGAGATAATATAACCTCTGGGAAGATGGACGATGTAGTCCAAATTTCTTTGGCTCGGAGCTGTGCTTCATATTTCCAAAAAAACATTGATAAAATACCTGCAAAGTCCATAATTTCATTTTTCGTGTCCCCAGCGGCCAAAAAAAATTATGAAAATTTATCTAAGAGGGTCCTGAAGGGGGGGTCCTAATCCCATTTCCCAACCAAGCATTTTTTCAAAATCCCAGTTCAAATCTCGCAATCCCAGTCTGTTGCCCAAATCTCAATCCCATTCCCATTTTTCTATTGTTTTTTGCTTCATGAATCCCAGTCCCAGTGCATGAAATCCCATTTCCCAGCCCCTGAAGAAGGCCAATCCCAGCTCCCATTTTACCCCTTCATGACCCTCATCTAAGCATAGATATTTTGCCGTTCACAGGTTAGAATGACATTAGGCTGATTTAGCATGACGACGCGGCCAGGACGCCGTGCTCGACTAAATAGGCTGTACAATGTCAATTATCCTGCGTCAAGACAAGCATTTTCACCATTTTTGCTGCAGGGCACAAAATGGCGGCAAGTAGAAAGTGAGTAAGATACGGTTGCAAAACGAGCAGGAGCTTGGGCCGAATTGTGACCGTAAAGCATGTATGGATTGTTTGGCTGGACAGACTGATCAAGAAATGGCGTTCGAACCAAGGTTCGAACACAAATCAACTTTAAAAATGTTATTCTCACTGAAGATGATATCCCAGGAACCAAAATTCCTCGAGAATCTTTAAAACATTGTAGAATATGGTGGATGTGTCCAGCCAAACAATCTGCCTATTATTACATTGAGAGGACGAGTGATTTATTACAGTGCGGCTACTATAACCGGGGCCACGTCGATAAATTGTCGTCAACCAATCATATTGCAGCCTTTAGCTCAAGATTGTCAACCAGCCAATCAGAGTATAAGAATGTGCTAGCTCTGTCTAGCTTAACCGTTATCTGATTGGCTAGTTTTATTCAAGTGGCCCCGGTTATAGTAGCCGCACTGTAAGTGGCGCGCATGGCGATAACATTGCCCTAGGACGATGTCAAATCCTCTTTCTTCGCTACGTCTATTCAGAAGTTAGGAAAAGGAAGGATTTTCCTAACAAAGGCATACATTAAAAATATTTAGTGTATTCAAATTCCACAATTCACTGCCACCAGATCGAAATTAGTAGTCATCCCTTACCGTTCTCTGAGCTCTGGCGCGTCCACAGCCAGTGAGCTCTGGGTACGAGAATGCAGGAATCCCAATGCGGGAACCTCTGGAACTAGGATAACCCAGACGCTACTTCTTAGATGAATGAGTAGGGTTTGGGTACAAGAATGCCAAAATTCCTTACTTAGTCCGGAAAAATGGGACAGGTGCAGATCTAAACAACTCGAATGAGACCTTTTAGATATTTGGATTCCAGCATTCGCTGTAATTTGTTATATTTTGAACGCATTTAAAATAGCAGATCTTAGGTCCTCATTACTTTTATTCAAAAGAAAACAAAAATGATATTCTATTTTCCATTATTTTTAAATTATTATTGTTGCTATTATTAATATTACGTATTTTGACTCATTTGCATTTCTTTAGCAAGCAGCCATTATAATCTAGTCTCCTTCGCAGCCGTTTTTAGTGTTGGTCGGATTTCAGACCGACACCAAGGCCCAGTTCAAACGTCAAACTTTTCATGAACTGAACGCATTACGAACGATGGATAATAAAGCGGTATTCTTTGAAAAGTACGACGTTTGAAACGGTCCTTAGAACGGCTGCGGAGGAGACTACCATTATAACAGCATTATAACTGCCATTGTTTTGCTGTTTATTTCCAAGAAATCTGAACGTAGTACCCTGCGAGCAGAGTCTTCTTAAGGAGACTCTGCTCGCAGGGTATGAACGTAGCTGTCACACTGTGAGAAGCCTATTGTCATCTGTGGTTAGTGAGCCGATGGTGACGTCATTTACGGTGTGTCACCGCAGGAAATAGAGCAGATTTCGTATGACTGTGAAAAGGTCCTTGCCGCGTGCGTGCCTTGCCGCGACCGTAATGTTTTCTGGATTTTTGCACAGCATTTGCCGTGCCGCGCCGCGCCGCGACCGCGTACGTGCCGCGACCTTTTCACAGTCATACGAAATCTGCTCTAAGTAGCTTTCGCTCGACTGGAAAGGGATTGTGAAGGGAAACAAAATCCCTCTCTTACAATTGAAAATATATCCGATTAAAGTACATAAAAGGTAGGTAACAATGGTACTATTTCTCCGATTTATGTAAAAGCGGCCCAAAAGGTCTAGAAACTTTTCATATCCCGCGTAAATATTCGATGCATATTTTCCAGATAGAGTCTTCGATTGTTCCTCTTTTTAGCAGCTTCGAAGTTTTGAAGTTTCTGGTTCTTTATTTTCTTTACTACATTATTTCATCCTCCAAGACTTACATTTAGTTTCAGCATGATTATTCATTTAGTTTTTTTATAGACATCTTAAGTTTACTGCGTAAACCTCACAGCTTTTCCTTGATTTGCTCTATTGATTATACCATGAAGGCGCGGTATCGATGGAATATTGAATATCTAATGCACCAGTCAATGTAACCCCCCCCCCCCCCCAACCCGGGCAATGCGGGGACTTGAGCGGGGAATTGTACGAAATTTGCCAGTTAGAAGTGTCCCGATACCGGGGGAAATGGAGGAGATTTGATTCTTCGCTTTCCAGACCGGGGATGTGAAAGGAGACTGGGTCAAGTCTTTCATAATGGCGGACGGAAATGTAAGTATATTGAATTTCTTGATAATTGTATGATAAAGTATACTTTCCCTGGTGAGCGGGGACATTGGAATGAAAATATTGCCCCAGGGGCAGGGGCATTTTCTCTCTTTCACTAGCACATTTGTCCAAGTCCCCGCCTGTTCCTGGGTTGGGGGGGCAGGGGTTTACATTGACTGGTGCATAATAACTATCCGATAGTATTAGCTATCTAAACTAGTGAAAAATAGATCTGATGTCAGATGTTTAGAAACCCGAAAATAAGGTTAACCTAGTATCGGATAATATGGAAATATCAACAGGTACAGAGAAAGGGAAGAAACGGTATCTAATTAGAAGTCTAATATCGAAGGAGGCAATGATATTATCGGATAGTATCCTGATAGATCTACTATTAAAGGCTTTATACAATGTTACTGCTATATTATCACATCAATAAAGCACATTATATCGTATAAAATTCACTACAGTGTGACCTACAGAGTCAGACGGCAGTCCAGTGTTCGATCGCTTAACTTTGAGCACACAACATGCTTGAAAAACTAGTAAAAGAACATTGTCTTTCTTGCAAAATGTTGCTTAACCATTTATACAACCATAACATGCTTCCAGTTATAAGTAGGTTTTTATTTGGCACGATTAAACAAAGAACACATCTCGCTTTCTTCACAGGCATTTTAGATATATGCACAAACTTGCTATGAACCCTGCTGTATTTACGTGATGCTGGCTCATACACTGTTTGCCCCTGAAATTTCAGTTGCGGGGGGAACCAAATGGAAGAACCAAAATTGAGATTAGCCCAAGATTAGTGTTGCTGCTCGCCTGATGGCTCACAACAACAATAATAATAATAATAATAATAATAATAATAAACATTTATATAGCGCCTATCCAAATCTGTTCTAGGCGCTTTTAAAAAAAAATAGAAAAACACACACTGTGGTAAGTTGTGAGTTTTGTGTGGCACCTGCAGCTGCCGCTACACAACCCATACCACAGAAGAAAAATAAATGAATATCTTAAATACACTGAAACAAGATAGAAAAATACAGCTAAGAACTTTGAACATTAGGGTTTGAATGACTAGCCCAGGACTTGGCCTACTTTAGAATGTTTGATAGGTCTGGGCTGAGCACACCAGGCACCAATAATTATGAAAATGTATATCAATCAGGAGCCTTTCAGGTTTGTTTGAACTTCAATAGGTAGAAATAAACCCCTAAGTTTGCTATATTTTTCTTTGAATTTCTTAAAATAATAGGTAAAAAGCAGGCTTTTGACAAATTCTGAAAACACGTACAGTAATGATTAAAACTGATGGAAGAAGCTTTCAATACTACTTGCTTTTCCGTCCATCCATCCCAGGATCCATGGATATGTACCAGCCTAAGCTGCTCATGAGCAATGACACCCTGCTTTGACAACAATTTAGGTGTTCAGTTACACTCACAGGCCCATCATTCATTTGTTATAGTTAATTTAATTTCTGGAAACTCATCAAGCATTTTTTTTAAATTTTGTAATGTCTTAGTTCACAGTCACATTCCATTATGGCCCTACCACGTCACAAGCCAGATGGCACAGAAGGGACAGCAACTGCTGAAATGACATACAACAACGACAAGAAGACAGATAGACTTTATGGCTGCATAGTGAAGAATGATGACAATCTTAAAGAATTTCTTGGAGAACATGTGAATGACAAGGAAAAGTTGAAGAATACAAAATTCTTCTTTTATGCATATGATCCTGATTTTAAAGAACAAAGTGATATGAAAACTTCTATCACCTTCTATCAGTATCCCAGTTCGAGAAAATCGTGTGAATCTCCTTATTTTACCAAAGTTCAACAACATATATTTTTGGCATGTTCTAAAGAGTTTGAAAAATCAACATTTTTATGCAATAACAGCAAAAGAATTCTGGTTGCTCAAGACCTGAATTCAAAAGAAGTGGTATATGGGCTAAAATATGAAAAGGAAACAAAAGAGAAAAAAAAAAGTCCCCAATTTTTTCCTCTAAAGTTGAATGGTCATTATCAGTCATCAAATGTCTATGGTGTTGATGCACAAGATCATAAAAAGTTGGAACCTGCTTCTCCAGTTCTCCTAAAAGTCAAAACAGCTGATGACAAAGTTGAAGAAATAGTTGTTGGTGGCTTATTAAAAAAAGGAAGTAATGAAGTCTCTATTTCTATCTTTGGAAGAAATCAAGGTACAGTATAACTATTTTTTAATAAAATATATTATAGTAATTAGCAATAGTATAATTAATGATAATTAACACATGATGTGCTTAGTGCCACTAGTGCATTTCTGGTCCAAAACATTGTGTTGACCATCCATTGCCATGGTTACCAGGGACTTTCATAATTTATAAACAAATGTATGGAGTGAAGGTTTGTGTTGAGAAAGCTGTGACGTCACTCACTCCATTTTTAATTTGTAAAATAGAATACTTCCCATCGGAATAAGAAAGAACAAATTTAGCCAGTGATTACTAGGCACCTAAGGATTATGCCAGTGAAGTTTCGGCCAATGTAAACTTTGGATGATTTTCATCATCATGGCACATTTTTTTAAAGAATAATGTTATGATCATAATAAGAGAAATCTTCAAACATGGTACTTAAATAATTGAAGATAAATTTGATATTTTGCTCTTACATAATATATATGTATTACGTGAGGCCGCGTATGTAATCAATAATGCTTATCGGCTTGATGAAAGGCAATACTCTGGATATGACAAGAAACTCAGAAAATTCTGAAATTGAGTAGAAACAGATACCTGTTTTATGACAAGAAACTCGAAAAACCATACCCTGTTTAGGGAATATACACTCAATTCAAAAAACGTCCAGGCCAAAAGCAAAAAGCTGACGACCGCAAAGGACACTGGGATTAGTTATTTCTCCAATTAATTTATAGCTCAGTAATGCAGGTTTGTGCTATAAGGTGCTGGCATCACGACAAAAATGAAACTGGGAAAAGCTTTGCTCATGCAATGCATGCTAATGAATAAATTAATTAGAGCTGCAGTGTCAGCTTTTTGCTTTCAGTCTGGAATGTTTTTTGGACTGTGAGTGTATAAAATAATGTATGGCAATAAAACTTGCAGATTCAAGCGCACCAGGAAATAGTGAAGATGTTGTACAAGTTGAGCCCCACAGTCAAATGAATGACCAAAAGTCAGGTATGTGAATCATACATATTAAAAATATAATTAATTGGGGTTGGCTAGAGTGCTCACCATAAACCCATGAAATAACTTCTAACTATTTAGCGTATAATATAGTATAATATAGTTATCAACTATCGACAAACTAAGAATTCACTGACTAGGTATAAACAACACAAAGACATATTAAAAAAAACAGGGGCTCACCGTATTATTTTAAGAGTTAGAGAAGAAAAAGAGCAGAAACTCTTCGAAAACCAACACCAAATAGAACGCACTTCTGCATTATTATTGCCAAAATTTTGGAGTGATAACGTTCAACAGATTTCAAATTTAGGTTAAGATCCTACTTTATGTGTAGAATACTGTTTGATAATTTTTTTCCAAAAATTTTGTCAATAAAAAGTTATTTTTCTCCTCTGAAATCAGAGTTTTCATGCTTTCAATCGGTGACTATAACTAGTGTCCAGACTGCTCCAGTGATAGTATTAGTTTGTACAAATTAGTGCAGAGAATACATGTTAAGTTTTGTTTCACGGATTTATGGTGTGCACTCTAAACATCCCCACTTGAAGTTAAGTAGATGAATTGTGGGGGTCCAAGCAGCTCAATGTGGCTGATTGTTGAAGGCATTACAAAGGCGCCACTGGCTGCTGCCATATGACTGACGTCTGACCACGAAGCACAGCCTAATCAGGGTTGGTTTTTCTGGAGAGAGGAAAAACGAACCTGGAGAAAGAGGGTCCTGAAGGGGTAAAATGGGAGCTGGGATTGGCCTTCTTCAGGGGCTGGGAAATGGGATTTCATGAAGCAAAAACAATAGAAAAATGGGAATGGGATTGAGATTTGGGCAACACAGACTGGAATTGTGAGATTTGAACTGGGATTTTGAAAAAATGCTTGTCTGGGAAATGGGATTAGGACCCCCCCCTTCAGGACCCTCGAGAAAGACCCTCAAAAGCACTGGAGGGTTAACCAACAATATGACTTGGAAAAACCCTGATAGTCTCATCTAGTCTCGTTATTCCCATGCTGCTCACGATGCCATTCTTGTCTCAATTGTTATATACATTAGCTCCTTATATCAAAACATCTGCCTTGGATTTGGGAGATCTGTTAGTGTGGCCTGAAGATGAGGCTTGTTGCATCTTTCATGTTTTTTTATTTTAAAAAAATGATTAATGTGCAATTAATTATAATTTGTGTATACTTTCTGATTTTTAATCTAATATAGCTGCTACTACAGATGGTCAACCTCCACCACAAAGCATAACTTATAATAATGTTTTCAATTTCACTGGAAATGAAACAATTGTTACAGTTGGAAATCAAAATACAGCCACCCTGAATAAACTGTAAGTTTGATGGCCACAAGATAAATTTGAAGGATAGATTTTATTTCAATCTTGAATAAGAACTAATTTTAATTAAAAGGGACCGTTCATTTTTTTTACCAGGAGGGGGGCTGGTGGTTTTAAGGGGGGGGCATCCCAAAAAATTGACTATCGAAGGGAGGGCAAGCGAAAAAGTTTTACTTGGGAGGGGGGTGAACAAAATATGAGAGATTAAAGATAGTATGAAAGCTCAGGGAGCCCAATTTAGATAAAAGTAAAAAGTGAAAATAAAAATCATAAAAAGAGATTTTCATTATTTTTTTTTTAAATTCAAGTTGCCAGATAATGGCCTTCATAATACGAGTGGGCGGAAAAATCCCGAAAAATCAAGCTAGAACTGTTACAAGTATATGCATTGAGTGCACTTGAGATACCATAGGGGAAAAACATAGGAAAACAAAGGCGTGCGCGAAAAAAAATGTTCTAGCTTGATTTTTCGGGATTTTTCCGCCCACTCGTATTATGAAGGCCATTATCTTCAACTTGAATTAAAAAAAAAATAATGAAAATCTCTTTTTATGATTTTTATTTTCACTTTTTACTTTTATTTAAATTGGGCTCCCTGTGATGAAAGAGGGAGGTTATTTGAAAAAGAAAATGAGCAAAAGGGGTACATGAAGAATTTTGCTAGGTAAGGGGGGGCAGACAAATTTTATGCCAAACGTTCTCAAAATGACCCCCCCTTTCCTGGTAAAAAATGAACGGCCCCAAATTGCCCTTTTAAACCAGATGGACAGATCTCTTCAAATTAGTTTCTTGTTTACAAAACCTCTTCTGTTTGTTTACTTGTTAATAATAGTTTGATTTTGAATTTTTCAGGATCACAAAGAAAGTAGCGGAAGAGGCTGAAGAAAGCGGTATAGTATATGGGACCCGGGGGGGGGGGGTACTCCTGCCAGAAAAGGGTGGGGGTGCTCATGGGAAATTTGAAAAATGACCCCTAAAAGATACCTGAACCTTACAAAGGTGGGCGTGGCAACAAAAGATTTTTACCCCT
>WUCR03108752.1:5242-17150 GCA_009858155.3 Phymanthus crucifer
GATCCAAAAAAAAAAAATTGTAATTTGTGGCAAAACCATAGGACCCTATCACGCCAAAGGGACATTTTGTAAAATAAGTAAGGCCCCCCCCCCCCCCCCCCCATGACAAATCCTGGATATGCCCCTGATAGGGGCATACAATCCAAATGGCACCCACCATCTTTACCTCAAAAACAGCAAAAACAAAAACATGTAGCGTAGTTCAACTCTGATTTATTACAAAAGAAAGCTACTTCAAAGAGCTGACAGAGAGCATTAGATTTGACAAGGAGTATCAGTAGATTATGCTTCTGGGAACTCTTGGTTGTCCTTGCATTGGTTTACCTGTTGTTTTAGAAATCTTTTGTACCAAGGAGAGGGGCAAAGAATTTTGTAGTGGAAGACATATAGGGACATAATCATGATCAAACTTCTACTCATGATCCAATCTAATAAATTTCTTGTGACTAGATCATAGAAAACAAAAGGGCAGTTTATAGCACAGAAAAATGTTTAATACAAAGACATGTACAGGATACAGGAAACTAATTTACAGATCAGCACATAAGAAGGGTCAGTTAGTCTTCTTCAGGCATAAAGTACTGTGTAGCCCATACTTTGTCTGTACCATCGACTCGCACTAAAGAGTACAAGTCCCGTGCCAGATTGGTGTCGTCAGTTTCGTCTTTTTCTCGTATAGTGTAGGCCTTGTCATACTTTGCTTCGAGTACGTCAATCTAATTAATACAATATATAGTCTCTGGTTAAAAAAATGGACTTTCTAATCAGTGATCAAGGTGATCCTTATCAGGTGTTAAACACAAAACATAGCAGCTGAGAGTATGCCACCATATGCTACATGTATGAATGCCTCTACAACATCTCGTATTCAATTCTTGCACTGTTACAACTTTAGATGTCAAATGAATGAACCCTTTTACAGAATGACCATCAGTCCTAGTTTCTATGTTGAATTTTTTGATAAAACTCTACATGAAATTGGAAAAACAAAGAAAAGGTGAAATCATCACAAATAAGTGCATAGGGTGTTCTGCGTAGCCTAATCATCCATGTACATACATGTGTTTGCATACAGAAACGTGTGAAGAGTACAAAATTCTTTAACTTAAATCAGTGTTTAAAAACTGCAAACCCTGATGTGCATAATATTAGCCTCATTAACTCTTACCCACAACACAAGGGCAGATCTAGGATGTTTTGGGGGGATCTAAACATTGAGAGTGTGTCCAAACATTAAATTTCCTTTTAAAGTTATACAGTCAATTGAACCTTGGGTGTAATGGGGGGAGGGGTTTCAGGATCCCTCTGACAGTCCTAGATCCACTGGCTTGGAACAATCTTCCCACTTAGCTTTGATGATTTAACCTTTGTACATAATGATGATGCTGGTGATATGTCTGACATAGGATATTTTCATGATTTTGTTCCAGAATGCTTCACAAATCTCCTTACACATTGAGTATAAAAAGACAATGTGTGCAAGGGATTCTGGTAGTAGAGATTAGCATGACACGAGAGTGTAATAATAATACTAATAATACGTTAGTTAAAGTTCTCGTTGAACTAGTTTCCCAACATTGATATCTCACCTGGTAGATTTCATTTGTTTCTTCAATCACATCAAATTTTGTCACTTGTAGAACTGGTAATTTTTTGTTTTCATAGTGTGAGTTGAAAGCCTCGGTTACATCTCCTATCGTCTCGCTCATCTCCTCTGAAAACCACATCTCCAGTTGTTGATTACCCTTTTCAGCCTTCTTAAGAACATACCCTTCCACATCTACAACAACAAGATGGCAAAACAAACATTATAAATGACTGTATAGCAAATCCATGTTCAATTCTAAATTCAAGAGAGTCATTTTATTGTTTGTTATCAATGCTGATTTTTATTGAAAACTTTCCGAGAATTTTGAGAGATTTCATTTTCCCTGTGATTCTTTGTAATTTGTGCATTATATTTGCCTCACGAATATCCCTGTGACGTCATCATGACGTCAAATTTGGCCAAAAATTTGGCCTGGTCTCGTCCCAAATCAAACCCTCGCGAAATAATATATCTTCTGGCGAGAGAATCACCTTCCATGATTCCAAATATTATTTGAAAAATCACGAAATAAAGCCTTTGATTACGATAAAGACAACACACAGGACAATCCCGTTCGTGGAAGGAGCACGTGTAGGGTGCCTCATCAGACAAAGAACTTATTTACAAGAAACGTATTTCGAAATCTTCACAGCCATAAAGATCTCGTTACACTCCCAATAAATGGGCAATACATGTTAGGAAATCGTCGCTAGTTAATCGGCAGAATCAAGCAAACAACAAGATCAAATGTGTTCGTTCTAGATCAATGTTGTCATTCTTTTATTATGCTGCCAGGAATGTTATTTTCAAATAAGGCTACCAGAAATTTGTCACGATCAAAGCCCTAACTTTTCCAATATGGGTAACCCTTTCCTACTTTCGAAAAACGGGAAAATAATTAGTAAAAATCTCATGATTATAAAGCAAGGATTGCTACCTTTGGAAGGTTCTTCAAGTTCAGCTTCAATGCAGTCTACTTTGACGGCATCTGCATCGACATCCTCGTCGTCCTCGTTTTCATTTTCTTCTTCATCGTTCGCTTCTTCGCCATTTTCTTTCGAAGAATCAGCGCCTTCGTCATCTTCTTCTTCGTCTTCTTCTTCGCCTCCTTCAAAATCTTCGTCATCATCGTCGTCTTCCTCGTTTTCGCCGTGGTCTTGTTCTTCTTCATCATCACTATCGTCACGGGCGACTACTTTTGCTTTAGCGCGCGCTTCCATCGCCGCTTTTCTCTTGCTACGCACTCCGTTTTCTGCTTCAAGTGCGTCATCTTCTTCTTGTTCTTCATCAGAGTGCTTGCGTTTTCGTGGCATTCTGGATTACACTGAACGCTAAAGATCGAAAGCCAGTACTTCTAACAACAGACCGCACAGACACGAAGAGACTAGACGCCGGAACCGAAAAAACGAGGGCAAACCGACGCGCAGTGGACTGCGGAGCTTGGAGCGATGAATAGATGACAATTCAAAGCGTGCACGTGTTGCAGATGTCGGAATACATTATCCCTTTTATGGATTATTTTTAGAAAAACGTTCTTATTGCTGCTGTTGAAATACGGGCCAGGAAGGGGGAGACTAGGTAATTTGTTTTCATTCCAAGATCACCAAACAAACAAACAAAAAGAAATGTGTAATGGGTTTTGTATGTTAAAACAATGGGATCAGTACCTCCCTTTCAAGATCCTCTAAAAACTTTTCAGATTGAACTATCATGCTAAGTAGTAACCCTTGATATTTCTCGTTCAAAGACATACAATGATGATAATCAATGTTTTATTTGTATGCTCTGTTTATGGCTTGATATAGAAAATTTTCATTATCAGAAAACTGATTACCTGTAATCTACATGTAAATTCATTATCCCTTATGCCCATCCCCTAATATCAATTATCAACTACAATCTTTATCAACATCTTTATTTGTGGTGCTGGCATGGTGATCAATTCCTTCCATTAGGCCCAGTTCAGACATCGATCTTTTGCCGCATTGAATGTAATTGCACGAAAACTAAGAAACTGCTAATGGCTAAGAAAATGCCAAAAACTACTTTCTATGTAATCAGCTCTCTTGCTTAGCATCAGGAGACATCAATGATCGAGTTTTGTATACAATACTTGTATTAGTTTCTCTGGAAAATAGAGCTAAACATCTAAGGCAATTGCATTCGACGAGGTAAAAGTTCGACATTTGAACTGGGCCTTACTGGCCAACATTTTTGTGTGTTCTTCAAAGCCATGGTCATAGACCCTTTCCAAAATTGCAGCCAAACATTCCCATCAATAAAAAGCTGTTCTTGGTCAATGAAATGCCTATTGCAATAAAACTTCACAGGGTTACTACTTTCAGTGTTAGCATTCTAGTGCTGGGTTTCTTACTTACCGAGTTTTATTTTTGGTCATTATTTGTGGTTGACAAAACATATGCTGAAAACTCCCCTAATTCAATAGAACAATATATTAATGCTTTAATTACAAAATATGATGAAAACATCTTTTTAAGCAACAGAGCCTTCAAGGCCTTATTGATATGTACATTGACCATTGTCTGTAACTAGCTTCATGATCATTATTTAAATGAGGGGATACTCTCAAAGTTATAACCCCTCTCTCCTCTTGTGGCCCTGTAGATGTATATAATATGGTATCCTACAAAGAGAGAATGAAAAGCATAATGCGATTTGTGGATTAGTGCTTTTAGTCACTACTGAAAAGGTGACATCACCTAAATTAGATAAATAAGAGCTAGCTTTTTTGTTATTTTCCATGTTAAAAGCAGACATACCTCCAGGGATGATACAGATAGCAGCACAAACAAAAAATATTATTGCTTTGTGATCTAAACAACAACAAAAGACACATTAAATTATATTAGTATTGGGTGGTATTTGGCACTTAATGACTGGTCCCGAGGGAAACAGTTAGTTTTGTTTCCTGAGACTCGCTGGCCAAGAAAAACCTGACTTGAATGAGTAAAGAGGGAAAAGGGGACTGTTCACAGTCTAAGGTCACTGCTGCAGTCTGACTTAGAGCCCTGACTTGATTGTGTGCGAGTTGAGTTTGAGTGAGGCATTTTTCTATCATGTTCCTTATAAAAATGGCATATAGCACAGCCCTGGAGATGTTCTGCCAACTCGTCACTTATGAGTCAGAAAGCTTGGAATTGCAAAGTTGAAGAAAGAAACTATATTATCTTGGAAACTTAATTATTTACAAATGAGGTAACACTTACTGTCCTCCTCATCATGTTGTATGGAAGCAAGGGCAATGCCAGCAATGAGAAAAACTGAAGAATCAATGGGAAAAGCATGTAAAACTAGCTCTACCACTGTATATCTAGACATTGGTATGTAAAGCAGGTATGTCATTAACTGTCATATCTTACCAGAGCCAGCAAAGAACAATAAAAATGCAGCAGTAACAGTTTTACAATTTTCTCTGACTCTTGGATGTCGTAACCAACTGAAACAAAAAAGTATTAGGCTTCACTCAAATGGAATATGCCAAGGATGCTGCCATGTTTCCCTAAAGTAAATGGTCGTGTACTAACTAGCCTTGTCAGCCCTGCTGCAATTACTACAACTTAATATATTGAGCTTATTTGTCTTGTAAAAAAAACCCTCAAATACACTGCATCTTCTAATTAGTATTTAGCACCTAACATTTAGTTTCTTTAATCACAATGTTTATTTTGTAGATATTAATTATATATTATTAGATTTTCACATGGCTCCCAGAAAGAGCATACTTTGTATCACACTGTGTTTAAATCAAGTTGATGTATGTATGTATAGTAAAATTTATTAGACTTTGGAATGAATAACAAAGAGAAAGTAACTTACAATAATCTTTGTGATTGGTAATCATCTATATTTTCTTCAGATCCAAAATCAACTGAAGCTTGCGTGCTAAAAATTGAAAACATATTTAATTATCATGCATTGACTAATTTATTGACATCAGGGATTCAACATCAGACTTGAGGAAAATATGCTTCATTGTTCAATTTTTAAAAATAATATGAATTACCGGGGGGGGGGGTACTCTCATATGCAGACTATACGGGCATGATCTGCCACTGAGCAGGGTATGTTTTTTTCAAGTTACTTTTCATAAACAGGGTATCTGTTTTAACTCAATTTCCAATTTTTCTGAGTTTCTTGTCATATTCAAGGTAGTTGTCTTTCGTCAAGCCAATAAGCAGTACCTTGAGCAAGGCAATTCAGGCTTCTCTGATTGGTTATGTATGTGGCCTCACAGATTATGTGTGATAAAAAGGGTACACAAATTTAGATTTTTCTGTCATAAACAGGGTCACCATTGTAATCCCAGAGGAACCCCCCCCCCCCCTCCCAAATCCTGGTGGAGTACCAGACATGCCAACAAGTCTCCAGATGTGAAGACTTTAATGGGGGTTGGCATGTCTGGAGTACCCCCTCCCTCGGGATGAATTCCTTACCTAAAACTTGCTGATGATGAGCGGCCTTCATTAAGCAAAGAGCTGGAAGCTTCATCCTGTTTGTCAAAAGTACAAATTCAAGTTTTTAAACATAACATTAAGTATTGGTCACTGATTCAGCAAGATGCTTCCATCAAGTTTGGTTAGCACTTCATAGGAGGACAATTAAAACAAACAAAAGTCCTGATAAGTTCTACAAGGGCACAACTCAGTACAACTTGAACTGATTTTAGGTGCTTAAGACACTGCAATCACTGGATACCCAAATCTTTTTACTGGAAGATTAAATGATAGCATAATTAAACAAACTTTTTGCTTTTTAAAAAAATATCTTGATAAAGATCACTTGTATTTCTGGGCATGGATATGTTTCAAGATCACACAATTGAAATTTAACATGAATATTAACTACTTCCATAACTGAGAAAGATAACAGAAAACAAAAATAAATGTTCTGATGAAAAGAACATCAAAACCAAGCTCACATATGGCCTCCTTTTATATTTATATCTAGTACAAGAATCTAAACATTTTGTTAACAGTATGAAGAGATGTACCTTATAACTTGGTAACATGGTAATACACAGTCTGCTATTCATACAAGAAATCTAAGATGCAATATATCTTATCTTATTTACTATTGATAAGAAGCTATGTCTAAAACATAAAGCAAGTTAAAGAACCAAATAATTTGATTATATATGCAATATATGGTCTGTGATGGCTGAATCCATAACACTTGCTGATACAGTTGACTCCAACACATTCAAAATGGGAAGAGTATTACAGCCTTTTTGATTCCTCAACATGATAAACCTAGTAAGATACATAGTGGGAAAAAAGCTCTTTTTTTTGTTAAAGATATTTGTATATAACATTATAAGCATAATGGTTTCCAACCTTTGGAGCTGAATTGTACATTGGTAAACGTCTCCCTTTCTGGATTCAGTAGTTCCTAATTTATTTTTGTTTTCAAAATTCAGACAACCATTTGTTTTGAGAATAATAGTTCTTCCCTTTTCTTGATAGGAAGATTAAAATTTTTTTAGACTGAGTTCTCAACAAGCAATGATTGAGGAATGTCTGCATTCAAGTCCAGATGCAAATATTATAACACCAATCAACTAATAATTATTCAATTGGGTTTTCCTTAGAAGGAAGTCTGACTAATTAATAATTAAAATGGATTACAAACTTGTACTTGTGTTGAAAACAAATTGCTCTTAGATTGTTTTCCACTACACTGGTCTGGAGCTACTGATATAAAATCTTTCTTTAGATATCTATCCCTAGTGCTGCAGTCCTCTTGATAAGAATATACACAAGGGAGGAAGAATGAATACAATATGAAGGGATTTGAATTATCTGTGTCCACCACACACCATTGAATTGGAATTTCAAATATATTTAAACCACAATATTTATCATGAGGTTGAATCCTAATAGCCCTAATGCTTACAACAACTATCAGGAATACCGTATGTGCTGTCAATCATGTGTGTGAATAACAACTGCATGACTGTCATGGCTAGTATCGTAACTAGGATGCAAAGGGAAAATCCATAAATCTCAATATCTTGAATTTAGTCTTGATTTTATAGCAATATTTCAATAATTATCACACCTCTTGTATATACATGTAAATATCATTATAGTAAATCTGAATATGTTAATTTATTAAAGTCTGTACATGATGTGTGCAAACATGAAATTCGATAATTCTTAAGCTTATATATTGAAGAAATGGTCAACATGCGTCAGCAGTGTGTCCATTGAGTTTTGAATGCACGCTCACATGCACTTACCATCCAATCAGAGAGCATGTTATATTACCTATGTTATAATAATTTATAGAGTGATTTTAGTCTCGCTGTTGAATATCTAAATAAATTTAGTACATTTAGCTAGTTAGTTAGTTGACGTCACCTAAAATAGTAAAAGCACGCCAAATAACAGTCATGCTAATCTGGGGGTGTTATGTTACCAAAGAACATAAGAAAAATAGCTAGATCTAATCATCATTTCCCCTCCTGATTTGAAGCTGTTGGCACTTGAATTTTGAATTAATGTGACATCACCTAAAAAATCAAATGCCAACGACTTCAAAATCTGGGGGTAAACGGTGATTAGATCGACATTTTTCCGTGTTCTTTGGCAAAGTAAACCCCTGGATTAGCATGAACGTTATTTTAACTAATTTAGATGACGTCACCTAAATAACTTACTAAATTTATTTATATTCAACAGTGAGACTAAAAGCACTCTTGTAAAAATAAAGTTGTTATTGCTTGATTGACTGATTGAATCGTTTGAAGGATGAAATTTAAAGCTTCGACTTTGTCGGAATTGCTCCATTCTCCCGATCTTGTGGCATTTAAGATTGGTCATTTCTATCTTTTATGGAACATTAGCTTATACTAAACTTAAAACTTACTAAGTTCAAAATGCAAACTGCAACTGAGCTTAGTTCCCAAGATAGTGGGATTTAGGGATTTTCTCGGTGTCCTATACACACAACAAATACTTCATAGAATATTACAGAAAATCATATTTACCTTTCTTTCTCGTTTGAACCGTGTTTTTGTGAATCCTCCAGAGCCAAGATCGCGTTCATTGCTGTATCTTGTAATCACATCAGGGACAGCAGCTCTTTGATCGCCTTCACTATCAGAAATAGTATCGTAAAACTGGCCTTCCTGCAACTCATTCGAAGCCATCAGGGCAGACAAAGGTTATTCATTTTCATTGATATCTTTTGTATAATAAGATCGAAGTGGAAAAAACAACGAAATTTGAGTGAACTGCCTTCGCCGCGTTTGAACCTTGTTGGGATTCCTGTCCCATACTGGCCGAGAGAGGCATGTTCTCATAAACAAGGGAGGGGTGGGACAGGTAAAGTTTGACACATTTAATAACTGCATTCATTCAATCACGTGACTTGTTTGGGTGCCACTAATGGGATATCAACAAGTGTCAATTACTGGAAGTGATGTCTATGGGAGGTAAACTATACCCCAAGAGCACCAACAGATTTATTTTATTTTGGTTTGATTTAACTTCTTGCACACATCTACCGTATATTTCTTTTATTAATTCTAATTCATCCATTTATTCATTTGTTTATATATTTAAAGTTATGCCCAAGATTGGCTGTGACATACATATTACATGTGAGCAGTTTTGTTATAATTGTATCGGCCATTATTTTATTTCTTCTTTCCATACCAGAAGCTAGCTCCTCCAAGTAGGGTCATTATGACGCCAACCCAGCTCACGGCAGTAACATTGTTCCCGAACACAACAAGTGATGCAGCAATACAAAGCACAACTTTGATGTTACCCAGTATGTGTATGGTAACTGCTGAAGCTTGTATGCTGACCAGAAAACCAAAAATGTTATAACTAAAAGCTGACAAACAGCTGAGGATAACAAGAATGATAACCTTTGGACGAGGAACATGCAGCATCCATAGCTCCAACATGATGTGGTACTCAAGGAAAGTCCCAAAAACAAACAGAATCAAGAAACTGGGAAATGACATGAGGTACAACAAATAAATAGTCGTTTCCACACATTCTCCTCTCAACAGGTATTCTTGCAGTAAGCTTTTAAGACTGCGCAACAGGGTAGACATAATCGCACAGATGAACCCAAAAAGCACAAAGTCAACGTCTCCAATGGTGCTAAGGATAGCCCCTCCGAGTAAACCTGCCATAGAATACCAGCAGAATGGCGTGTACTTGGAGCTGAACTTGTCTGACACGAGAATCATCTCCAGAAAAAATGTTGCTACAGGCGTAAGAGAACTGATCATTTGGATTAAAGGCAAACCAAGGTATTGAAGAGCAACGTTTCCTAAAGCGATACTTGACGAGAAAACGACGCTGAGAGCCAGAATTTTGGCCCACAAGCTGCGAGGAATGTTCAAAAGCGAGTTCTGTCGATTTGAACGACTCAGTAACGCATGTCCAAAGGCAAACGACGATAACATGTGCAGAGAAGTTAGCAGGATCGGGAATCGTAATCCCTCTAACTGGAATAAACTCTTGTTTACCACACCAACTAAAGCGTTGGAACAAAACCAACCAAGAACGACAGCTGTTGTAATGAATGCTCCTCTCATCCCCATTGATGACTCGCCTTTAGGAGACATGGCACGCAGCAGGAAAATGCTTATTGCTTCACTTTGTCAAGCCAAAATATCGAACAAGGAAACTCGATATTAGGCAGAAATCATGAGGCATGGATGAAGAGGAGTGGGTTAAAAACACGACATACTTGTTCACTAGCAGGTCATACTTCTATTTTTAAAACCCTCTTAAGTGGTTAACTTGTCAGACCTTGTGACTAACAAATGACAAATCAAATCGTATTGAAAAACTACCCTTGATTACCATATACCAAACCTGACGAAGCTGGGGAGGAATAAAAAACGTTGCTGCAATTGAATATTTGAGTCCTCTTAGACGGGATTTCAGACACAACAATACTTGGGCTGCCTGTGGTGTGCTTACCAGGCCTTCCCGGGCAATTCAAGATGGCGTCGTCCAGTTCTGAAGAAGATGAAGAAGAAAGGAAGCTATTGGCTGAGATTGCTGGCTGTGCTGCTAAAGGTACTTCCAGGCTAACACTAATACATTACTGCGAGTGTTGACTTAACATCTTTTGATTTTCTGTCTTAACAGACATAACCCAGGCCAATTTTGTGAATAAGCAACTGGAAAATAAAGACAAGAATGCAAAACTTAAGCTTACATCCAAAAGGTAAACAGAAGAAAGACTAGGCCTTATTGTCCTTGTAATATCTCACGTAAAATATGGTATTGTTATTAAATGTGTCATTGTTAAGATGGTATATTTATTTCTATATGACTTACACTTAGTTGCAAGTAGGTTGTCATATGAAGAAAGGAATAAAATTAAAAGATTTTCAGTGATTTTGTTTTGTCTTCCATTCTCTCTAAGTAAATTACTAATGTTCTTTCTTCCTATGACAACCTTTCTTGCAAGGTGTATGAAGTTGATATTTCATTTACCAATGCTTACACACATGTAATGATTTACTGGGGTAAACATGGTCACAACAATTAAAAGTCTTGAAAACATCATGGCCATGGAAAAGCATAGTCTGCACTGTGACAACAAAAATGTGCCAGCACCTGCCATATAGGAAACATGATTATCACTGCAAGGCATGCTTGTAGCACTGAACTTTTCACCGTTAGATGAAATCTGCTATATAACAACAAGTAATCACTTGGGCACAATATCTTTGGATTCCCTCAGCTGGCTGCAATATGACCAGAATAATGTATAGCCACTAATATTGTGATTATCTAATAGGCCCTTTGTAGCACGTCAGAATGCAGCTGAATTTGGAGGGCAAAAGAATCTCAACCTCAAGTGAACCAAAACCTATTGTCTTGCCCTCCAAATTCAGCTGCATGTGCTGCAAAGGGCCTATTCAGTGTGACGTGCCTTACTATAGCCACCCAACAATCTTTACCACAAGTTAACCAATTTGAAAGCCAGAATCTGTACCTTTGCATGTGATCTTGCTTTGTCATTACTGCAAAGATTTGGTTTTTGGATGAAGAATTTATGCCTAAAAATCTATATCATTGATATACCAGTTTTTCTCTTTTGATTTGCTAACACAAAAGGTGATTTACAACAAATTTTACAACATGTACAAATTTGTACTTTTCAATGTAAAAGATAATTTAAGGTATCAGGAGGGGTTTATTTGAGGAAATGTTGAAAAAATTTTTTTTTGGATAATAAAAATGTATGTACCATTAGCTATCATATTGTGTAAAAAAAATCCGATTTTTGCTTTTTAAATTTGATAAATTAGTAAAAATA
>WUCR03109417.1:0-12243 GCA_009858155.3 Phymanthus crucifer
AGTTTTTATCTTTTTTTGGAGGGGTCAATCAAGTTTTACTTTTTTCCAAGGGGGGTCATATGGATTTTGAATGTGTTATCACAGAATATGCCAGCCCCCCCCCAAACCATAAATAATGAACACTCCCTTAGGGTGTGCTGTGGTGAAACTAGTGTGAACCCTGTGCAAACTCTCCTTGTGTGTGCTGCCCAGGAAAAGGGACTTGTAATGTCGTACCATTTGACTTTTTTTGTTAGGATGACCATGATGCTGATGTTGAAGAAGATGATAGTTATTTGGATCTGACAAGATTAAAAGAACAAAGTTCTTTAATGGTAAGCAGAACTTTCTTCCTAAACTGTTATATATAGAGGATATTGTAGGCTTGTCATATTTTTTTATAAGCGTGATGCTTTACCTTGAACATACAAAAGGAGATGGCTGACAGATTATTTTATCGTCACTGTCATCAATATACTGTACATATCATCATTATATCATGGTGATCATCATCTTCATCATCACCCCCACCATGGTCATCATCATCATTGTCATCATCATCATCATCACCATTATCATCATCATCACTCTGAGAATCATCAAGTACAGCTTAATGTCAGCCAGTCAGCAGCTATGCAATTATGAGAACTGGCCATATCTTTCATCATACATATTCACTGGCTCATTGATACTTAGGTTATAATTTGACAAGTATGTAATATATCTTTCTATCAAGTGCTATATGTTCAATACTAAATTCTGTACCCACAGAATAGTGAAATATCAAAACCAGAATCTGTGATGGAATCAAATGTTGATGCTGCTGAATGGAAGCTTGAAGTAGAAAGAGTCCTACCCCTGCTGAAAGTGCATATCAGAACTGATAATAAGGTATCGACTGAAGGTTTATATATATATTAGTATTAAAACTCAAGCATAGACCGAATGAAAAACTTGCATGAATGTGAGGCTTATGTTGTGAACAATGGGATATGCATGACTAATCACACTAGATTCCTTTGTTTGCAAGTTAAACCTTGCATTGATGCACGTTTTGCATTCGGTCTATAAGTGACCAAATACGACAAATTTGAATTGATCTATTCAGGACTGGAGAACACATTATGAGCAGATGCAGCAGCACAGCGAGGGAATTAAGTCGTCCCTGTCAGAGACAAGGGTAGGGATTCAATCTGCTATTTTTTCTGTTAAGAAAATCATCCCTGGCTAATTTACCATGCTTTTTAGAGGTTATTTCCCTGCCCACCCCTTGCTATAAAATTATTTATATAATGGTCTCCTTGGCTTTCATCTTGACAATACAGTAATGCCTGGTATCAGGCAAACAGGATGCCAGTGATCCAGCTAAGCACTCAGCATTAGTGAAGACAAGACAGTTAATATGTTAGGTGTTATTTTAGGGACATCTTGATAAATTACACCATGAGATCAGTAGAACCCTGGAGAAGATTTCTAGCCGAGAAAAATATGTTAACAACCAGGTAAGAACTTCGTACAACACTGATTAATTTTACTTGGGATTCCACACAATTAGCAGAGGAAACTCATCTTCCCTTTCATAAAAGTTGGCATCATCAAGTCACCTGACTTTCAATCTCATAAATATTTTGGAGGATAAAATTAAGTACACGTGAAATTATTTTAGTAGAAGGAAAAACATTGAAAGCACAAGAAATCAAGAAATAGCTCGTTTTATTTCAAAGAGTTATACGCTCAAAAAAGGTTGTCTTTTTCAATGTTTGAATATACTTTCTTGGAGCCAAAATAAAAGTCAGATTTTGATGATCGACCTCTTTAACTAGGGATGTGGTGATGCTATTTGAACTGATCCTGTTCATTCATTCAATCCATTGAACAAATCTAATACTAGTAGCTAAACAAAAGTACTATTATCACTATACCATGGGTTAAATACCATCAGTTTCTTATCTTTTAATTTTCTTGGTCATTAGTTGGAACATCTTTTACATGAGTTCAGAGGTCTACAGGACAACCTGGCAGAGGTGTGTACACTGGTTCTAGATCTTACTTACCATTTAACCCCACTTTATCTTGATTTGTATCTCCTTCTACTGTATTCTTTTGCAGTGTGTGTGGTTATATGTATGTGTGGGTAGGGTAGGGAGGTGTGTATGTTGATGTTACTGACCGTTTTTTTTTTCACTTTTTCTTGATCTGTATCTCCTACTGTATTCTTTTGCAGTGTGTGTGGTTAATGTATGTGTGCGGGTAGAGGAGGGAGGTGTGTACATTGATCTTACTGACCATGTTTTTTTTTTCACTTTGTCTTGATCTGTATCTCCTACTTTATTCTTTTGTGGGTGGTGGGTGGGTGGGTGAGGGAAGGGAAGGAGAGGGGAAGGAGAAGGGAAGGGGAAGGGAAGGAGAGGGGAAGGAGAAGGGAAGGAGAGGGGAAGGGGAAGGGAAGGAGAGGGGAAGGGGAAGGGGAAGGGAAAGGGAGACAGGGATAGGTTTGAGAAGTTCCTAAACTCCAGCTACAGTATAGTAGTATTTCGCATCATCAAATATGACCTGACACGTATGTTGTAAAGCAAACCTCTTGTAATGTTTCAGACTAAAGAGAGATACAAGCAAGGCAGTGGTGGAGTCACAGAACTGACAAAAACACTAGCACAGGTGAGCATTACCATGTATATTTGGACTGAATTCTCTTGTTTTGAAGACTGAAAAAGTCAATTTACACCTTTCTTTTATTCTCGTTATCCTGACCCCTCTCTCCAAAACCCACTCAGAGGGAGGTCTGTCCCCCTTTCCATCTGTTTGCTAATTAATTCTTGTCAAGTACATGACCAGGGCCTTATGTGGCAAACGATTAAATCTTTACAGATAACAGAAGAACTGGAGACTGTTAAAGCACAGATGGACGAGCGAGGGACAAACATGACTGATGCAGGTATAGTACATGTATAGGTTTATTAGACTTCCCTCAAGCTATTAAAAAGGATCCTAATTGATTAGTTTAAAACTTGATATTCCTAGGTCCATTAGTGCGAATCAAGCAGTCATTAACAAGATTGAGGCAGGAAGTACAACAGATGGAGGTCCGCATAGGCGTAGTAAGTCCACTTGAAGGCGCGCGCGCACACGGAGATATAGCCTGTGAAAACAGACATATTTTCGCTCCTTATAGGAACGAAAGAGCGTCTGTTTTCAGACTAACTGAGAGAGAGAGAAATTCAAAAAGTGCGAAGAAGAAGAAGCATACATCTCGGAACCAGAATCCCATATTTCGGATACCATTGCCCAATATAAGAGTGATTTGGTTGGCTAAATATCCCCCACTCGCAGCTCCGCAGCTCAACGTGGCCGAGTGGAAGGCATACATTGGTGCCTCTGGGTGCCGTCATTCAACTCATGTCTGACCACGGAGCACAGCCTAGATCGAATCAGGGTTGGTTTTTGTGGAGGAAGGAAAACCGGAGAACCCGGAGAAAAACCCGCGAAGCACAGGAGAGAACCAACAAACTCAACTCACATATGATGAAGTGTTCGGAAGTCGAACCTGAGATCACAATGATGAGTTGGGAGCGTTCGGCACCGCTGCGCCACCCGTGCTCTCTCCTCGTGACCCGGCTGATAACACTCCGCATGAGACAGGAAATGACTTGGCCTATTATTTCCACCTTATTTTATTCTTAAGTACTTTTTCATCTTGTTTTCAGGTTGAGCATTCCTTGCTGAGCTCTAAGCTTCGGGACCGCAGTGCGCTGAGAGAAGATATGCAAGCACCTCTTAGTGATCACAACCTTGCTTTCAAAGCATACTGACATGGCATACACTCACCGTACTCGTGAACCCTTTGATTGTACATATATCCTTTATTGCAGAGTGGGAGAATTAACATTCCGCATTCAGTGTCACTGTAATCTCATTCATGCTGTACATCCTGACTCGTTGAGGAAGCGTGGGAAAATTTTGGATATTTTATTTCCTGGTTTACAGCATTTTGGACGCGTGCCATACGCATTACCGTGCTTCAGGGATAAATCAATCTCGCAAACCCGTGCTTTTAGTTTGTTTAAAGCATAATCTTTTTTTAAGTATATTTTTCCTGTTGTGCAGCATTTCGACGCATGCGCTATTTCCCTACACTAAGGATAAGTCATTGGCACGTATCTAGGCTTTTGATTTTACCACCAGTGTTCCAGAAAGCGCGCGAAAAATTATGTGCAGACGCGTTGTTCCTTCAGTAGTCCAGATTGGCTCACAGTGGGAGCCACCAAATGTCATAGCTTATTTTCCCGCTAATTTGAAAGGTTGTATATTTTAGACATGATTGGAAATTTGAAGGGTCAAAGAAACAAGGAAGGCGACCTTTGTCATGCGGATTTTAAAGGAAGTGGGTGCCGGGGAGAGTCTCCCCAAAAGAGCCGGTTTGCAGTCAATTTGTGGGTGACGATCGACACTAAAAACAGTGCGGGGAGAGAATACGGCATGGACAGAGGGCAGGGACAGGGGTGGAATTATTGCGCACTATTTCAACTCATTACATTGCATCCTGGGAACTTCCAGATACCTACTTGCGAGAAGGCCTCTAGAATTAAGGACAACACTGCAAGAAACTAAAATTATCTATTCGAACGACGACTTTAAATCCATTCATGAGTTTTGGGAGTACATCAAAATAATATTTATAAACTCTAATAATTTATAAGATTCAAATTTTACATTCGTCAAACCATGATGAACTATGGTTATTGTCATAGAACAACAATCAATAACCAAAACTGTATAGCGCAAAAGTTATGGCTTCGGTAATTCTCCGGTTATTCATAAAATTGTATTGGACTTGGTCGTTGCGGCGAACTTTCGTGATCCCGAATATCCAAAGGGATATGGAACTCTGCGACAGTAAATATCCAGAAATACGCCAAAAGTGAAGGTAAACCTTATATCTTATGCCGAACAATTCACGTTTGACTTCCGAAATAACATCGATTTGATTCGCATCTGAGTCGTAGTAAGTTCGTGACACTTTCGTTGTTCTCGTACGATATTTTGCTGGTTATAAAGCCTAAAAACGTTATCAACTTCGTGTACTTTTTTAATGAAGAGATGATGGTAAAAACCGCACCAGGAAAGGGTTGGGTTGGACTCCTGGTTGGGTTAAATCTTTGAGACGACCATGGATTAGCTAGTTATCCCTTTAGTCTCATTTTGATGCATGAACTAAAAATCAGCTCTACTCCGTCTCCACTTGAAAATGAAGCAGGAAAGCTTTAAGTGAGAAAACTAAAAAGCGTCATTGCAATACTATGTGCAGCGCCCTCGGAAAGGAAATTGGCGGTCATTCTGTTTGACTACATTTTTTTACAGTCATTTATGAATCTCACACTAAAACATTTCTTTTTTCTTTCTTCCTCTCAAGTTTATTCCCTCTTTTTTCTTTTTCACTTTTTGCGGTAATCTCACTTGTTCAGTGTTCCAGTACTTAAGAAGTACATTTTCGTCAATCAAATAACGCATGTTTGGGATGCTTTAATTCCATTCTAGACATCTAAGGCTTTCTTCTGTTGTAATAGTACTTATTGTTTTGGTAACCACATTAAAGATCTGTATCCACAAAGCTTCCTTCCATCTGATCTCTGTGCAAGCGCAGCAGGGCACAGAGCTTCAGGTTAACCCTGTCCTTTAGATACGATCTTGGCTTACAGACAAAGAAAGGTAGTGAAAAAAAATACCACTTGAAACCATCCAAGGGTTATCGCAAGAAGCGTGAAGGATTTGGCGCTTTGGTTTTATTAGCTGTTATTATTTACATTACAGGGTAATATAAATCAAAGTCGAGTCGAAGGTATTGTGTGGTGACCTTAAAATGACCTCTGTTATGCACAACATTTCACATTAATCCTAGCTACGTAACTGTTGTGTTAACCATAGGAAAGACTTGCTGCTCTCGTGAAATGACTACCAGACGACCTTGATCGAGTCAAGATATACACTGTCTTCCTATTGGATAAAGTAGACTTACCCATCTGGTATATCGACATCCCTTTGTTGACAAGGTATACCCTCCAGTATGTAATTACTCACAAAAAATATGGTAATCTAGTCAAACTATGGTTGTTCGTACTATAGAAAGCTTTACGGAAGACAGAGCAGTGGAGCCATCTCTGCACACACATTTCTGGAAGCGATCTTTTTTTGATCTAGGCACTTGATATCTCGGACTCTCAGTCCGTCTGTCACCATCCCTGAGCAATTACTTTAGACTGCGTCTCTTCGAGTCGGACCTTTACTGCTGTTTATTGCCCTCGGGCGTTCGATTTCACCCGCCAATATTTACTACCTTCTACGTCACATCATTTACAACCATTACTGTCATAAATAACCAAATCTGTATCATCCCAACAGGCAGACTGGTGGAGGCTCTATGGTTCTGTTGCTCGCGTGATTGTAATAGTAGAAATTCTGTGACCAGCTGGTTCCTTAGAGTTATTGGGATGTTACGACTGAAGTGTTGAAAGCTCCATGCGAAGGCATGGTGTTGTTTTTATCGCCCGTAACTCAAACACATTGGATACTATTAGGCCTTGACACTGGCATGTTGTGCGAAGAAAACCGTCTCCATTGGCTCTGATCGAGGTTCGTATACGATATAAACGGAGAGTATATCTTGTGGGGGAGTTCGGCGTCTTGGAAACAAGTTTGATGCCACAGATTTTTATGCAGGGCTGCAGTACTATACAGATATAGATCGACATTGACTGGGGTACCCATCTGGCAGCAGTCAAATGATATGCCTTCGGTGCTCCCTAGTGGCAAATATGTTTTAAGCGTCACAAAGTTGTGAACGCTTCAGTTGATAACAAAGTCTTGGCCGCAGTCATTGAAGCATACGATCGCAGCACCGCAAAACAAGTTAAGTTGGATCAATCAGGGCTCCATTGATACCATGAAGTGACTCCCAAACTTTACAAGATTCTAAAAGGCTCCACGAACACATCACTTGGTCTTTATTTGCGACTTCAGCAGATAACAATTTCGTCAAGAGGAAAACAAGGGTCTTTAATGTGATAATGCAGCCATGGAACGAAGATGCCTTTGTAAACAAGCTCTTCCCAACCGGGCCACAAAATGACATCAATACCTCGTGTTCTACACGGTATGTTTACGAATCTAACGAGATTAGAATAACTCGATTAACAGCAGAATCGTTCTTGGTTTTGGCTGGAGTGTTGTGTAATGTCATCATTTGTCTACTGAACCTGAAACACTCGAACATCAATCCTGCTATCAGGATCTACCTGCGAAATGTGGCTATTTCAGATATTGGGGTACTTGTTTTTGGGTTCCCCTTCGCTGTTGCCAAAGAGCAAGAGGGGACAAGTGAGTGGGTACTTGGAGGTGTGGCTTGTAGGTACATTTATCCTGTGACAGATATGTTCTATGCTGTCACCGTATGGACCGTCGTGGCAATCGCATTAGAAAGATGTTATATTTTAAAAGGTGACATTCGTAGTTGGAACAGAGGCCCCTCTCGTGGTCTACGAACTGTGCTCATAGTATGGATTACAGCTTTTGTTACTGTTTCCGTCCCATTATTTTTTGTCAGTAACTATAAAACATCTTGTGGAAGAAGATACTGCTTTATTCGATGGCCAACTTCAGGTGGCACCAACAACATTCCTCCCAAGCTTCATTCATTTTTCCTTCTGTTAGGTTTAAATATTTTACCCGTAGTAATAATCTTAGTGTCGTGCTGTAGGTTGGCCTTTGGGTATAGGCACTCCGGGGTGTGTGACACAGATGGTGGAAGTATGCGACAGCGATTACGATCAGATAACAGTGAAAACAGCGAACAAGATGAAGCAAGGCAGCATGAATGCAACAATGCCAAACGATTTCTCACTCCGTTAGTGATCTTGTTCATCATTTCTGCAGTTCCCATGCTCGGCTTGCGATCAGTTTTTATTTTCAGTTCCCAGAAACTGTCTTTAGAAAACTATCTGGTTCTGCTAAACATTTCTATCATGATGACCGTCTGTAACTCGGCAGTCAGACCATTTGTCTACTACATGGTCAGTCAGGATGTCAGGGACGGGTTTTCATTACTGGTGAATAAGGTCAAGCGAAGGTTACAAATGTGTTGTACGAAGCATGACGAGACGACCATACCGTTGCAAGATGTCACGTTAACTCGACACTCTAGTTATAAAGAAACTACGTTGTGAGGTTCCCGGAGTGTCACGAATATGTTACGATTCATTACCGGTGCTTAAGGTACGGTAATACGCGAAGCATCAAAGTCGTGCAACTCGTCGCGCAAAGCTGTTGCGTTGCAAGTTGTAGAGTGAATGTTGCTCGTATTACCACTTCGTGCACAACAAATTTTCTTTGTTGCAGAGAGTAGAAAGAGCTTCTATTCGATGTGACAAAGTCGCGCAACAAAAAGTAGGGCGGCAATACGAGCAACATTTACTCCGCAACTTCCAATGCAACAATGTTGCGCGACGAGTTGCACGATTTTGTTGCTCGTATTACCATGCCTTTACTCGACTTAACTCTGCTACGCTTGTCACTACAAGATAAAATCAGATTTTTTCGTGCCAAATCTATCACGAGTATATTCCGACCATTACCGATGATAATCCGGGCACCCCGGCAAAACAATTTGCGAAAGTAAATGTTCTTATATTCAGATATTTCAATGAGTGCATCTCGAGCATAGCGAGTATATTCATCTATGCAATCATATCCCATAAGTTAGTGTTCCTATATCAAAACGTTTAACTCGGCCTACTTTGAAACTGTAATATTTGAGCAGGACCGACCGTTTCGAACCATATATTCTATTCAGTTTTCGATTTCTCATAGGTATGGCTATAGTACCAGAACAGAAGATATATTTTTATAAGGGAGATGTAATTTTAATTTGTATTTTTTATATTGTTCAGTTAGTAATAAAAGTTGTTATGGTTATCCTGATGTCACTGAGATTTTCCATGCTATAGTTCGTGACTTGCACCTTTAAATACCCAGGGCACCAGAGACCCAACCCTCCTCGGGCCTCCGGTCCCAGGGGACCTGCCTATTCTGATGTCACTGAGACATTTTTCTGGGTTCTCGCAAGAGCTCGGAATTTTTTTTCAAGATTTTCAGCTTTGAATTAATTCACTTAAGATAACAAAAACAGTATCCGTCGTCATAGCAACCCAACTTTATCGGACCATATTTAAGTAATGCCACGAGGAACGATTAAGAAAAAGATATGTCTTGTTCCTTCTTGCTCTTGAAAGAACGTAGCACAAAGCATGCTTCCAGAGACGTCACGGGAGTAATTACTTTCATCTAAGATAAGAAAACATTAGGTAACTCATTTAACTTACTGCCCGAGTACGAAGAGTAATGATCGCCTTTTGTCAGCCAGACAAGCGCTATAATGTGTCGCGCATATAACCATTGATAATACAAATCACTGTTCTGACCGTCAAAGCCATTCGGCTCTATCGGGTTTAGTGCCAATCTTTATCTAGACTGCACAATAATCGCCCAGAAAATGGCCGCTGAGACTAGTAATAAATATTCATATTGTGGAATAACAGGTGAATTGAAAAAAAATTGTGGTACTATATTTGGAATTTTTACTTTGTTTTATCGCTTGTAGAAACGTAAAGATACGAGATGAAAATAGCAAACATTTGTGTTCTTGGAGCTTTGACTTATTTAGTCAATGAATGAAAAATAGGATTAAAAAATATAGATATTTTTAAAAATTGTGTAGCACATCTGGCGGGCCATTGATATAGTTTTCTTTAACCTTGAAATAAAAAAGGAAAAGAAAGGAAAATGAAAATATTTTTTACTATATGTGAGCACTTGATAAAGTTTCCCCGTTTAAGTGAAAGAAAAAGAATTTTTACTTGACGAATAAAGAAGAATAACTAAAATGATCAAGCTATAAGGGCTTTTACATGTTTCAACTGTAGCAATCAAAAAGGAAGAAAGAGAAAATAGGAAGCAAAACCGTCCAAACTCCATTGTGTACGAGAGATTCATTTATTTTCGATTTGGTCTCGATACAGAATATTTATCGTGAACCAGTTACGTAGAAACGAAACAAAACTAGTAGGCATTTGTTATGATTTATGCTCAATCTCACGTCCATATACATACATCTGCGGCAAATAAGGCTCCAAATCCACGCAGAAATATCAATATGGAACACTGCGTTTAAATAAACCAGTGAACAAATGTCGGTCATTTTGAACCTAAAGCGACTCATCTTGTAATGCAATATCCAACCCCTTGACGTTGATACCAAAGGACAATCTAGTCGCTTGCTAATGGCTCAAGCCATCCCTTAAAAATAATACAAATACAAGCTCTATTACAAGCTTAATTCCACCACATTAATATTCTAGTTTTCCGTACGACGGAAGGAGATAGTGGTATATTGATATTGTTAGTGTAGTTCCTCGGTTTGATCTTCCAAACTCTCTTTCTCTCGCTCTACCGTATTAAGCATATCTTGGACGATACAGTCCAGTTCGTTATCGACTACTTCCGCGGTAGAACCGCAATTACTCGTCATTTGGCTATCGCTGCCAGAATTCCTACCATCCTCCGGTTTTTCGGAAGACGCAGAAGAAATATTACTATCCTTGAATTGTTCGTTGACTTTTTTCTTGCGTTTTTTTCGCAGTTCCTCAAAATGGCCTTCCCTGTACGCACAGTACAGTGCCTGTCCTATTGCTTTCGCTTTTTCCTCCGAAGTACACATTACTGCGTGGCATTCCACCTTAAAGGGGCTCTTCGAAACGTGATGATTAAACGCAAAAATATTCGAATCGAGTCGATTGAGTGAACAATACGAGATATCCTTGATAGCAAACGATGTCTTTTTTTGACCCTGAGTGATCGTCATTTCGTCTTTCTTCACGTCCAGGGTGACTTTTGGACACGTTTTCTCCTCATTTTTCACAGCATCGTAAATTCTCTTCACAGCTTTATCGATACCATTAACTCCAGACTCGTTGTTACTCGTGCAGCCAAGATATTTCGCTTGAAAAGTCTTCTCCTCTTCTAAATTTGCCCTACCAGACTTGCCTGGCATCATGTTGGCCGTATTTAGTTTCGTCGTAAGCGGGTTGTGATATTTAGTGTTAGAGCCAAGAACACATAGAGCGAACTTCCAGATTTTATCACGGGTTTGCTAGCAAGCAACCCTTTTTACCGCCACGGATAAAATTGATTTTATATTGAAATTAAAAGAGCAAACCCGCTTTGTGATTGGTCGGTTAAACAATAGCTGACATCTTAGTGGCTTTTTTCACCTGTTTCGTGAGTTGACCACATGACAAAATACAGGTCGCGTGACGAAAATCGATTGGAAAGCTTGGATTTCTTTTGTGGCAGACAGGTTAACAATTAAGGATAATGGCTAACCTTGTATAGACATAGAAACTACCTGTTTATTATGGAAAAAAAGTATGTTTTATTGTCTTTTTGTGCTTGGCGCACATTCAACTGCTCACAACAAACGTAACATGAAAAAACGTCTATTTTTTTAAGCGAAGAAAAATAGGAAAAGCAGTAAAGGAGAATTTTTGGGAAAAAAGTGTCCACTTTATTGCAGGAATAAACGTTGGCATAAGTAAAGCGAACAATATATAATATCTTGACATAGGAAACATTTGGAGAGTTAAACACTTTTTTTCCATTCTAATATATTCATTTTTCACAAAATTATTACTGTGAGGATTTTTCGCATGACAACCTTCTTGCATTGAAAAGTATATTACGAATAAGACACTTGCACTTGCGTCATGAAACCTGTACTATACCAGAATCCATTGCATGACTTCTTTCGTTCAGTTCATGAGCACTTATCTAGTTTATTCTCATAAAGAATTTCCAATTTGAATTTTAAGGAAATTTTTAAATTCTGGTAGCATATATCAAATGCTGCAATTATGCAAACGTCCTGTAATAGTCTATGAGCTAAACCCAAACACTCTTGATATAAGCTGCAAATGACGTCAAGACCTTAAGCTCTTGATAGACACTGTTTGTGGAAGTAATGATATATGTGAGCTATCATTCTAAGTATATCAGATATAAACTGTCTCCCTCTTGCAGGTGGGTTCAGTCTACAAATACTAAAAATAGCACTGAAATTATTCAAAAATTAGTTGTATGAAGTTTGATACAAAGTAAAGTAATCGAGTGGAGAAATTTTCTTCTTTGGGAAGTACATTTTCTTGTCATGCAAAAAATTGC
>WUCR03110377.1:0-17085 GCA_009858155.3 Phymanthus crucifer
ACTAAATTTGGGTTAAGAAAATCGTGGTTTAAAAACATTTTTATGGTTATTTTCTATGGTAGGCAGCCTCCTTAATCGAAATTCTTACAGTTTATGCTCATGCGCAGCTGCAAAAATGTCTCGCCGAAATTCTCGTACCCAGACCCTAACATTCTAAGTGCCTTCCCAGTCGATAGTCTAGGTGATATTGATACAGAGCTACAATATCCTCTAGACATATATTTTATGTTTATCAGCAACGGCCTCACCAGCCGTACGATCTCATGGCAAAGGATCAAGAAGTAAGAAACTAACCCTCTATTTTCCCTCATTTTGAATGCCCTAGAAAAGCAGATGTTTCAGGACGTTTTCGTGATTGGTGTTTGCATTGGAATCTCGATGAAACATATTCAGGTTTATCGAGAAACAGCGAGGGCTTGCTTGCTGCGAATGTAAGAATATCATGCCGGAGTTTTGGGTCCAAGAATTTCGAGAAAATCAAGATCTCAGTGGATATATTATCTTGGTAATTCAGTATTTTTGTAAGCTGTCAAAAATATGCTAGATTCTGTTTGGCCAAAGTTCGAGTACGTCGCTTGTCAATTATGCATGCCTCTTGTGGGATAAGATCTTTAGGAATCCAAAATCTTTTAGTGAGAATGGCAATTATCGATGTAAAACTAGGCTACTAAGACTTGATGTACGAGTTAATTTAGCGTAAAATTACTTTAAGAGATTGCAGGCTTTCGCGTGCCCTTATACCACGTACAGGGTCGACAGACGCACGTTCGTGACATGTGATAGAGCAGGTTGCCAAGGCAACTCCGATGAGACAAGCTTTCCCGGAAAGGTATTATAACTTATAATATACGCAAAGTATTTACAGTTGCATATGAAGAGAGGTATACCATCTCTAGCTACGGAATCGTAAGAGTTTTTCATTTGTCGATATTAACAAGTAGAGAGATGATGTCTGTCTGTCAACGCATAACACTTCACTGGCATGTGCTCTCGAAGCTTTGAACATGTGTTTTTCCAACAAAAAGATGTCATGGAACGGATTTTGATGGACGTTTATCAATCAAAACGTTTGTCACGACAGCAATAAGTATGATTTTGTTCTGCATGCGATTTAAAAACGCTACAATGTCACAAACTATACCAACAGTGTTCCAATGTTTGTTGTATCATTTTCATTGCTCTTGCAGGTCACCTTGCGGGCGCTTACATTCGAAGCCGTCACGACATCTGCCACTCCAACCGGCTTGAGCGTCCTTCACTTGGCATGCATTCATGGTAATGGAGCTTTGATCCAGGCTATTCTCCTTGCTAGCCCAAGCAAGCTTGATACTTTACTAGCACTGTCAACCCCTGTGAAGGACCG
The DNA here is from genome assembly GCA_009858155.3 of Phymanthus crucifer. Taxonomy (NCBI): domain Eukaryota; kingdom Metazoa; phylum Cnidaria; class Anthozoa; order Actiniaria; family Phymanthidae; genus Phymanthus; species Phymanthus crucifer. The sequence continues at coordinate 1,364 of WUCR03110377.1, forward strand.
TCGTTCTAGATATAATGACCTTATTCCGACGCAAATTGCCCAAGATTTGAATCAAGGGAGTTCTTGTGAAGGGATAAATTTGATGCATGATGTTTATGACAAATTGACTATCTTATCAGAGCCAATTCACTATCAAGTTGCGAGACGCGGAAGACTCAGGCACTTCAAGAAGCTGCAGTTTCTAGGATACGACTTAAACCAAGGTTCTACGCATAAGGAGAATGCTGGAACGACCTTATTGATGCTTGCTGCTGCTTCAAACGAGAGGAAAGCGTTAGAGTTTCTCTTACAAGAAGGAGGAGACGTCCATGCAAGGAACCACCACGGTAACACCGCTCTACACCACGCTGCATCAACGGGGAACATAGATAACCTGGTTTTCCTGCTGGAGAGAGGAGCGAATGTCAACGAAGAGACAACATGGGGTCGAACACCTCTTCATGTTGCTGCCAGGAATGGACATGTGAATGCAGTCAGGACTCTTGTGGAGTGGGGTGCGGATATTTCCGCCAAGACTGTCAATCAAGACACAGCATTAATCCTGGCTGCTGAGAATGGTCATCTACAGGTTGTGGAGTACCTCATCGTCAAGGGAAGCCATGTTAACGATTCCAACCTTGCAGGTTGCACCGCCATGCATTTTGTTGCCAAGCAAGGGCACCTTGGCGTTGCAAGGCTTCTCATCAACAACGGCAGTAGTATCAACGCAGCGGACACGACTGAACACCAGACACCACTCTTCAGTGCTTCTGAAAAACCAGGCAACCTCGAGATGGTGCGACTTTTGTTGAACGAAGGCAGCCAAATCAACGTTAGAGACAAGCAAGGTAGGACGGCGCTGCATTTTGCAGGGGATCGAGATATTGCAGAGTTGCTGGTGCAATATCGGAGTGACCCAGAGAGTCGTGACTACTCTACAGGATCTACACCCATCTTTCATGCTGCAGCAAATGGGTATCCCGATGTTGTGGAGTTTCTAATCGATCAAGGCTTTGACGCAGAGACAACGAAGAACATCAAAGGAGAAAGTCCTCTTCATGATGGAGTGCGCAGTGGCCACAAGAATGTTGCACTCCTACTCATCAAATACGGATGTGACGTCAACCTCAAGGCCATGCTCGGTGGCGTCAGCCCACTGATTCTCGCAGTTTTGGCGGGAAACCTTGATATGATCGAGTGTCTTATGGAGAAAGGGGCTTTCGTGAACGACACAGATAACTGGTTGTCGACTCCATTGCACAAAGCCGTGGAATGGAGCACAGACGTGAATATTGTACGAAGTCTGTTGTCTCATGGAGCCAAGGTCAATATTGAAGACAGCCGTGAAGAGACGCCGCTTGATGTTGCTAGGCGGTTAGGAAAGGAGTACTTGTTTCCAGAAGTACTAATGCAACAATGAGAGAGAGCTATTGATCCGACGTAAAATTTTCTCGTTCTGAAAATGAATACTTTTTTGGTCGAATATTCATACTTTAATGGGACGCTTTGCTTGAATTTTTTTCGGGAGGCAAAAGAAATTGAATCTCATACATTTCATTGCCTACATTAATACATTCGACACTGGAGATCTCAAAATTAAAGGAAGTATTCAGATGATTTTAAAACTGGTAGTGAGTCTATTGATAGTAATCCATAAAGTTAAGTCTGTCCTGTCAGTTAGTATATCCTCATTACTTATTGAGGCAGCCATTTCAAACTTTCCAAAGCGTTTCATCCAGTCTTCGCCCTCAGTATGACAATATCATTTGATACTTGTCATAAGTCATCACGGGGCATCTGAGCGGACAATGACAACGGTTTCTGACGTGGCATGTCACACGCCATTGTTTACTGAAACTATGTACTTCTCGATTTAGTTCATAGCTATGTCCATCCACAACCACTACCAACAACAACACCAACACCAACACGCAACACGTATGTTCACCACAACCACTACCGACACCAACCTACAACACGTATGTTCACCAAGACCACAACCACTACCACTACCACCACCCCAACACCATCCCACAACACGTATGTTGACCACAAACACCACCACCTACAATATTTCGTACATAGCATCACGTACGTGGATACCCCTTGATCAAGAGAAAACCTAGAAGACATCAATCGAATTTCAATTCACATCGGTGTACAGTTGAGGAAGATCGTCTAAAGCTTGTCACATATTACAGTACATTTGTTTATGAATTTGTAAGAATGGGAAAAAAGTCTTTCCAAAATTAATGAATAGGTTAACGTATTTAATAGGTTTATAGCTATTAAAATTTGGAAAATTTATTTTAACTGCAATATTGTGTATAGGGAGAAACAATACTTTAGAGGAATCCTTCCCTCATTTGAGCTGAGAAAATGAGATTTTATGAATAAGGACTGCGACTCCCAAACAAATGAAAAATGTAGATAGTATTTAGAGCAAAACGAAAGGTAGGACACCGAGGGGCAGTAAGAATTTGGACTCAAATATGGGTTAAAAAAAAATTAATAATAACTTTGATCTCACTTCATAGGCATAGTGCAAGTACTCTACTACATGAAATTACTGCCACAATTTTGCCAGACCCAGTGTTGTTTTTCATTACATACAAGGACGCACAAACTCACTCATGAAAAAGCAAAAACACAAACTGAACTAATACAAGATTTTTATTTCTACATCCATTCGTAAAAAGAAAATTCTAAAATGACTACACAAATTCATAAGATTTATTACATCTTAAACTTGGATGTTTAAGAAAATTAACCTACATTTCTAAAACAAAAGTAAAATAACTATCAAAGATAAAAGGAAAAACGTAATATAAAATACTAGAGGGTTGACAGCTCCTTATAGGCATGATGTGAATGATAGTGAATTAATGCTGGGTAGTGAAAAAAGGGGAAACACGGTCTTTCAGGAAGTGTATATGGGAATTCTCAAAAAGTGAATAAATTTTTTTTGGAGGTACGCCGAGTTTGTCAATGTTGCAGTTGTAAGCTCGTGGGTTGTCATGACGATGAGAGCTATGTTATGTATGATGCATGGAATATCCTATAAAATGCCTCGTGCGGGTATTAGTCGTCCCCTTTATGTTAAAATCAACATTCCGTGATTAAATCAATTTAAAATAACTATTACAGCCATTAGGCTGCACGAAACTTACAATAATTAGAAAACTCCTGGCACAAAAGCAATTATGTTTGAAGTGCAAAAAGGCAAAGCAAAAACTTTGGGAATCAAACACCTAAAACTAATAGTAATCATGCAGTGCGCTTTAGCACCTTGCCACAATACAAATCTGCTCACACAAAGGTATGCTAGCTATAATTTAAGGTAAACATGCTGGTTCCTAAGGTATGTTATTTTGTCTATTGCTTGCAAAATATTAATTTCAATTCCTATGGCTTCTTAGCCCTGTCATGAAGGGAGCAAATGCAAGTTGAATATTAGCTACCTAACTACCTACCTCACCCTAGGCAGTAACTTATTCTCCTTACCCCACCCTAGATGGTGAAGAAACTTGAAAATGGACTGTCATAATCAACCACTACCAAAGCTAACCAATACTCTACCTACCCCTACCCCTGTGGGTAAAGAAGTTGTAGGATCTGAAATCTTCAGCGAACCAGGAATGGTTCCTTTATGCATCGTCAAGGTTTTTGTCTGCCTGCATTTCAGCTGAACGTCTAGTGTTAAGTTTTCCAGGACATGTAAAGCCTTTTCCTTTGGACCTTCTCTTAGACATCTCAAATTCAGGTCCATCCATCTAGAATAGAAGCACAAAATATTTGAGTAGATATTCTCTGTCTCCATGGTTTTTATGACCAAAAGAACAATTCCTTCATTACTCTACAGTGCAATGCCAGAAGTACATAACTAGAAGTGTCCATCTGGGTAATACCCCTACGACACATCAGATGTACGAGTGAGCTGTTTTTAGATCAGCGCGCACACAGTCTCTGATTGGAAAACATATCCTGCAACATAGCTTGGGCTGCCTGTGGTCCAAATCAGAGACTGTGCGCTCGCTGATCTAAAAATAGCGCAGTCGTACATCTGATGTGTCATAGGGGTATTACCCAGATGGACACTTCTAGTTATGTACTTCTGGCAATGCCAGCTACCGTTAACACTAGAACACTAGAATTTTTTGCCAAGTTTTTACATCTATTTACAAGTGATCAAGCACCCCATAACGTTATCAAAAAGATGTCAACTTCATCTAGTGTTAACGGTAATGCACAATGCTCTGTAACATGGCTCATATACAAAGTACTCGGATTATTTCATGTATAGCAATACTTCATGTTTTCTAATAAGGCACATGATAAAATATACCTTGCATTTTCTCAAACATTCAATGTCATTCATTACTAGCCAATCAATCACTGGTCAATAGTAAAGGCCTAGAAAACATGAGGTGTTCCTATACAACCAAACTTCAAAGTTTAAAAGTACTGTCTTTAGTTGGTCAGTAGTTTAAGATTTTAGAGGCACTCTTGGAATTGATTGTAACAATTCTAGAGAATGAAACTTTATAAATAATTAAGTATAACTAAGTTTGTGATTATTATGCAGACCCAAATGTAGGAGGATGGTTTTCAAGTTTTTTTTATATGCCCAACATTTAGAACAAAGTGAGCAAAGTTTTCACTTTGAGGACAATTTCGATTCGTTTTAGGGCGAGATGTTATGGTGATTGCCCATGCAAAGTGTCACAGGTTATAAAATTATCAGCAAGAGAATATCCTTCCAAAACTTGCTCAAGTGACCCTGAGATAATGGCTTCATAAGATAAAGCATTGAAAATTAGCCATAAACTTGTGGTCAGTCAAGCAACTTGAGAAGAGTTCTTTCTGACATAAACCAGGTAAAGTCAGATACTTAAGGGGCACTCTACCCTCAGAATGGACGGAGCTAATTCTGTGAAAGCTATATTATGGTGAGTACAGTGGTGAATTAGAATCTTTTAGCTAGACCAGAAAGCTAATTTAGAAAGGAGTTCCTTAATCAGTGAGGATACAAAGCAGGCAGTTTGATTGGTTGTAGATGATGAGAAATCACAGTAATTTGGTTAACAAGGCTAACACCACGACCCAACAAGACAGAAAATTTAGCACAACACATCCAGAAGAAGAATTCAAGGCACTCACAAAATGTGATATTGCTTTCTTTATGTGAAGGTTTATGCTGGGAAATGAAAAAAGTGCATTATTAGTTATTTTAGTGTCATAGTTTATTTATGTTTATGTATAAAATTATGCCCACGAATTATTTAAGGTGCAAGGCTTCGGAATTTTAGGCTAAGAGCACTGAACAGATGTTTTTGCAACTCCAAGTGCAGAGATAAGGTCTAATGTATTTGAGACATTGCAAGGACCTATAAGAAAACTGCTTTGTCGCTATCGATGTTTAGAATCTTTAAGAATTTTAGTGAATTTTGTATGTTTGAGTAGAATCAAGTACAAAGAAAATTGTTAGAACTATGAAACGAAATGTTAGAAAAAAATGAGAAAAAAGAAAGCCAACTCATTAGGAAAAAATTACTGCAACATACCAGCTTGAATTTAAGTTTTAAAGTTTAAGTTACTGTATTAAATATTAACCCTGTAGTTATCTTGGAGGTTATTTTTCAGTTTTACTTTAGATTTAAAATTTAAGCAAATAAAATGTCCAAGCACTAAAATGAACAAATCAAAGAGAATGCATAGGAACCTGTTCTAAATGAGTGAGCTAGGCATGGCTTGGGTTTTCAGCTTGTAGCGTGCTCAACCTAGAAGCAATGACATACAATCAACTGAATGTAGCAAGCTGAGCGTTTTGGCAGTATATGGTATGGTATATGGATGGAAGCACTGGGGAAGGGGGTGTCATCATTTATTATACACCTATTTCAAAAAAAAACGTTGCAACCAAGAGGCTCAAGTAACAAGCCAAGACCGCAGAGAATGCTGGTACTCGTAACTGCCAATACTCCATTTTACAGTTCTCGGCGCCATTTTGAATTCGTTTAAATTTGTGCATGGGACCGAGGCTGGGGTTGAGTGGTTTCGATTAAACACCAAATAAATCTATGGAGAAGTTGACACTCATGTTAACAGTATATTTTTCAACTTTTGTGATGAACGTCAACTTTTCCTTAGATTTATTCGGTGTCTACTCGAAACCACTCAACCACAGACTCAATCCCATGCACAAATTTAATCGAATTCAAAATGGCGCCGGGAACTGTAAAATGGAGTATTAATCTATCCAATAATTAATCTTGTGCAAATGAATTGAGCTGTAATGGAATTATCTTCTGAAGCAGCCATGCTTCGAGTGATTTGTGAAGTCGATTAATGAAACTACGCTATGAACAGATTTATTACAAGCAAAAGTACCGGCGTTCCCAGCAGTCTTGTCTTGTTGCTTGTGCCTCTTGGTTGCAACAATGTTTTTTGAAATAGGTGTATCCACATCCACTGGATGTGAGCAATCGCGCGCTCTGATTGGTTCCTCTACTACTAGGAAATGAGCTCATATCCCACGAGTAGAGAAAGTCAAAATGGCAGGACGTTTTGCTGAACTAACTGAGTAAATAAAGTAAATTACTTAAACTGAGTCCAACTTTCTTGACTAAAAATAGAAAAAGATTTCACAATCCATTATCAGCCTTAAAAAATTAATACCCAAGTAAATGTCAAATTTAAGTACTTGTCAAAAAATTCAAAGGAATCAGTAAAGTTGAAAAGTCAAAAGTACTTGTAACTGGAAAGTTATAGTTATCATCATAACAAATTAGGACAACCCACCTCATCTACAATTTCTGCTGCATCATTGACCTAAAAAATAATTTTTAATATCAAATTTTAATTCATAGTCCAGTAAGTAAATGAACTAGTGGTATAGAGTGTGGAAAAACTAAATAAGCAATGAACAAGCTAATAAGATGGACATCTCGAAACACAAACAAATCAGAATAGGACTTCCAAATACCAATGCATGCAGAGTGACGCAGAAACTATTTTTGAAAGATATAGAGTTTGAATAGAGGCTGTCATGGCAGCCATCACTAGATGCTGCAAAGCCTCTATAGATCATATTATATGCCCTGGGACTTGCTTTACTTTTTACTTGTGACTCCCGAAGTATGGATATGAGAGAGTCCAATGACCGAGGTAAAATCCTGCACTCTGTTTATTTGCCCTCAATTTTAATGTCGGTGTTTTCAGCAAAAGCTAACTTATCTTCAAAATAAAGTCATACCTAGATGTTGGATATGTAGTTAATGTTCACATCCATGTTTTAAACCTTAACTCACCTTATCATCCCCATTCTGAATCTGAAGATTCTCAATTCCTTCAATTGCCTCTACTGTCTCTCCTTCTGAGGATACTATGTGATGCGATGTTGTCTGCTTAATGACACGAGTGCTTGTAACAACTCGCTTTGTTGTGACTACCGATCTGGAGTTTTCACTTTCAGAGACAGTTTGCTCTTCCGATTGCATTGCATTTTCTTCTTTCATTCCTTTCTCCTCTGAAGTTGACGTCTGATGGTGGAAGGTCTCATGTGTTGATGATTCCACTTTCTGTTCAGTGGTTACACTTGTTCCTTCATCGGGTCTGAGAATCACTTGCATTTCACTTTCATCTGGTTTTTCTGGTTCTGGTTCTGGTTCTGCTTCCTCTTTTACTTCTTCTGCCATCTCTTCCACTTCTTTCTTCTCTTCCACGTTTTCAGCTACCTCGGTAGCAGTGACAGTTGTTGCAGCAGCAGCCGCATCAGCTTTCTTCTCTGCTTTCCTCTTCTTTTTTTCAGCCTTCTTTTCTTTCTTCTTTTCTTCATCCTTTTCATCATCTGATGATGATGATGATGAAGAGGAAGAAGAAGATGAAGATGAAGAGTCTTTCCTCTCCTTTGTCTCTCCTACTTCTCCTTCTACAATTTCAGCTTCAACCTCCTCAGGTGGTCTCATTCCCTCGGCAAGCTCAAGGACACACTCGGGTTTAAGCCTAAACAAAAATAAATGAATAAATGAGCTTTGCTGAGAACAACAAATTTGCATTCACGATAAAATGTTCCATGTACCTTTCTCACAGGGAAGCCATGTTCATAAGGAAGAATGCAATTCATATCCTTTACTGAGAAAATGCTTCCTGAAGCAAGTCAAACTACCAGAGCAAAATCTATTTTCCAAGACAACTTATTTGCATATTGTAAACTAAAGAGATCTTTCTTTGAAGTATAATTTTGAGGATTTTAAAACAACAATCCTCAGTAGACAGGAAACTAGAAATGTTTTTATCCAGCTTGCGAGTAAACAAGAAAGCACTGTCATCCAAAATTATCAACAAAAAAATGGATTCTGAAGAATCCCAAGAAGTTTCTCAAAGCAAACAAACAAACAAACAAGGAACTTACAGGTCACTAGCTGTGAGAGAGAATCTCTGCAACTCTGAAGGAGATCTAAGATAAAATCCTTGTCCACTGGATGTGAAGACGAGTGACTGGATGGCAATCTTATCTTCCTTCTTCATACAAGACACCTTGAGCTGGAGTTTGAGTTGAGGAATGGAATAAACAGACAGATCTCCTTGGTTGCTCAGGCAAGAAATGCAGTGGTAGACCAATCCAGAGTCGTCATCCTTGCTGTGCGCATTGATGATAGAGATCTTGCGGACTCGAGAGCCATCAACAGCTGTGAGTTTCTCCTTATGACGAGCTTTGAGGTGAGGTAGACTGAATACCTTAAATTGTTCTTCAGAGCAAATGACAAGAGAGTGCTGTCCACTTGCTTCGGCACCTAAGGAACAAATAGGAGTGAATTAAGATTCAGAAAGGATTATCATGTGGTATTAGACTGAAATAGCCAAGTTGTTGAGAGAACAATAAAGAATAAAACGAAGGACAGAGTTTGGAAGGTGATATAATGCTTATTTTGTTTAAAATCTCTATCATTATACAAAAAACACAGAATTTGGGAAATTAAAGGGGTTTGAGCTTGAATTGCTGTTATTACAGTTGAGCCCCACAATGACATTCTTTTTGTTTTGGAATCATGCAAGTGAGGCTTTTGGGTCAATACAATGCTTGTTATCTCATTTAAATCTCATTTGCATTCATCTGTAATATCTGCCATCATCACTTTATCAAAATATGTAGGTTCATTTTGACGAGCTCCTGAGCTATCATCCAATTAAAGCTCCATCCCTAAACAACAGCAGAAGCATTGGAAAAACTTTTAAAACTCGCTTTTAAAAAGTTTCCCAACCTTCATCTGCCAAGTCTCCAAGCAACGGGAGGCCTTCCTTATCAACCACAAAGATGGCAACCACTGGAGCCTTGTGTCGAAGTTTGATTTCTTTTCCCATCTCTGCATTCAATCCCTCTTCCTTGTTTTCTTCTCCAGGTAGTGTGATGTTGTAGACAAAGATCTGGCCTGCATTTGTACCGACCCACATGGAAGGCCCATGGTGGACACCTAAATGTCAAGAAATAATGTAAGTAAATATACAAATGAATGAATGATGTCGAAGTTTGTCTGAATATGCTTACCATCCTTCAAGAAAGTGTCAACAAAGTAGATGCAGCGCACCATGCTCAGTACAGTCTCGTCAACACGGTTCTCGTGTACAAGGCGCTGGACTGGAGGAGCGGATTCAGTTGGAGATGCAGCAGCTTCCCCCTCTTCACCTTCCTTCTTTGGTGTCTCCTCAGTCTTTTTCTTCTTGCTTCTTCGCAGACGCCTGAATGAATCTCTGATGGATTTCTTTAGGGACTTCTTCCTTGCAATTGGTTCTCCAGTGTTGGAGAGTTCTGTTCATTGGAGAATAAGCTTCATTAGTGTTTTGCTGGAGTTAGGAGAGGCTACCAGTTTTCATGAAATCTGTTATATTTATGACCACGATAAGCAACAGTCAAGTTTAGTCTAAACCACTATTTTGCGATCATCAACGCAAATTTTACAAAGGTCTGTTGTTGAGAATAACAATGAAAACAGTTGTATTAATCTACCATAATAGCTTCAACAGAAACCATAATACCTTCTTCAGAAACTGTACACTTGGTGGTCACTACTTTGTTGTTTGCCATGTCAACCAGACCAAACCCATGGCAAGTACCAGCAGCTAATACTTTCCAGTCAGAGTTGTGTGCTAGGGCAGTGATAGGTGCGGCCGGGATGACCTGCAGTGCATGACAAGGCTGGAAGCCACGAGGTACTGCAATCTGTCCTTCTTTGAGGGTGAGAGGACCATGGCCCTTCCATTGCAACTTTTCTTTATCTTCAACCAGATCAATTTCTGTAACCTGGACTTCAACGCTGTTCTCGTCATCACTAATACCATAAACCACAACCTGGCCACCATTTCCAGCAATAAGGAGTGTCTTACTGGCAGTACACAGGAGGATTTTCTGGACGGCAAAGCGTGGATCATCTGTATAAGGATCATAATTCCCAACCTTCTTGAATGGCGGCCAGCCTTCTTCTTCAACTTCTTGGGGTCCATTGTCGTGAGCCTCATGATCACTGACAAAGATCTTGGATGTGTTGAGGGTGTAGATCAATCGCATGTCAACTTGGGAGACATCCCAGAAGCGGACCGATCCATCTTCATGCCTGAGAAAATATTTACAAGAAGCTAATCAGATCTAATGCTTCTTTTAACAAAGGTATTCAAAGAAGTTCAAAAAAGTAACACAAAATCCCTTAAAACGATTTCGATTCTAAACGTGTGGTCAGAAACTGGAAAACACCATGTCAAACACCAGAAAGACTGTTACAGTGCGTCTACTCCAACCAAAGCCACCTGAACAAATTTTTCCACAAATTATCCAATCAAATTCGAGAATTTGAACAATAGAATCATCACAAATTTCAAGATTTTTTGCTTTATCTACGTATATTCTGCTTGAAACTTGTTTGTTTGTGATCAAAAATTGTTTGCTTAAAACCAGTTTGCGATGATTTACAATGATATTATTGAAGACAAATAGTCAGAGTCGAATAAAAAATATTGTGGAAAATTTGCGAGGGTGGCTTTGGTTCGTGTAGACGCACAGTAAGATATTTTATCTTTTTTTAACATAAGAAAATGAAAAATGAGAAACTTACCCAGTGATCAACAAGTTCTTCTCGTCAGTGCTGTCAAGCAGGGATTTGCCGCCAACAACTGGCCATTCCTAGGAATTAAAATTATGTAAGAAATTTATTTTCCAAATAAATTAATTCCTAACTTTTTAAGGAAGTTCCTGCCACAAAGCATCTAAATACCACAAGAAGTACACTACGGAGTCTGTGGTTATTCCAACACTGTGAACCAGGTAAAAGTTTGAATGTTTTACCTCTCCAGTGTACTCGGATTTCATCTGTTCTCTTCCTGCGGCAGTAATCTGATCCCACAACTCACTGGAGCATCCTTGGCAGTGGAAGGAAGTAGTGATAGGGGAGGAGTGAAGGCAGATCAGGTATGGTTGAAGGAAGGTAGGATACCTACGCAAAACAAAATCAAGAACATCAAAACTGACATTCAACTAGGCCAAACAAAATAATATGCCTGTTTCCTGTGGCACGAGATAAAACTGGGGTTGGTAGGTTGTTTTTTTATTTTACTTTATTCAGTGAAAATTAATTACTGGGATCCCTGTGGTGTATTCAAGAATGAAAAATATTAGGGCATCAAAAGTCGACTGGGAAAATAGGACAATAGGTTTAAATTCCCCCGAGTCAACCTACACTAGCTTTGATGTTTCTAGTAATGTACAAAATATGTAAATATATGATGTGCTGCATGATAAAAGCAAATATCAAAATTGTAAAAAAAACAGCACGAATTTAAGTGGCCTCAGAAGTGAAAACAGTGTATACTACCAAATCAAAATTCTACGATGTCAATTCTTTCAATCTGCATACTCTTCCCTACTATATACAGCTCTAATATAAAACATAACTTGTTGAAACCCACCCTTGTTCCTTTGTGGTCAAATCGATGACTACAAATTCTTGTTCACACAAAACTGCAAGACATGCTGGCTCTGAGGATCAGACAAAACACATCAATTAAGTGTCTGTTAAAAATAATAGTTACATAATACACTTATAAATGCCTATTTCATTAGCTAAAGAAAATCATGTAGTGCCTTACTGATTACTTTTGATCCAGGATTATACTGGCATTATCAGATACTACATGCAAATCGACAAGCTGTTTTTAATACTGAATTATAAAGTTTGGAGTTGTTGATGGTTATCTAGAATAGAAACTTCTTTGCGCTGAGTTATAATAAACTCTTACTAGGACTGGCTACAGCCAAGCTAAAATTTAACCTTGAAAGAAAATTCAAGGTCAATTCAAAATATTAAAGGAGATAATGGCCTAGTTTATCTTGAAATCAAGGTAAGCATTCACATAGCCATTTTTAACCCTTTCAGAGATAATCATCATTATCCCAGCTGGATAAAGATAAAAGAGCACTCACTATTTGTGTCTGGGTTTGAGATGACGAGGAAATCCACTACCCTGGAAGAGAAGTCGAAGACAACCTGTGTGGAAGAACCCTGCATAAGGGATACTGTGTTCTTGTCTCCATAGCTTGCTCGTGGCATTCCACCAGCAAATAATATGGTACTGTCTTGCCATTCGACTTTAGTGATGGCTTTGCAAGGGAAAGGGCCGAATGGTGTTGAGGTTTCTTCAGTTTTGATAGCTTCATCTTCTACATTCCAGATGCTCTGGCTACCATCAGCATGCGAGCTTATGAACTTGTCTTCAGCCTCGTTCCAGCTTATACTCTCAAGATCAATGGAATTGGGGAATGTATGCTGCACATTACATGACTCGTGATTCCACAAGACAATCAGGCCTTTTTTGTATCCAATAAGAATCTAGAAAAAAATATACAGGACAAAAAATCAATAATCTACAAATCAGCAAACCAGATGCCTTAGAATTGTTGATTTAAAGGAACAGAGGCTTCAGGAGAAAAAAATACATGTTTCAGAAATATATCTAGGAGTACTGCTCTAATTGGTTGTAATATATGAATGGTACGAACTAAATAAATAAATAAATTGAGGTTGTCTAATCATCCCACTTACAGCCTAGTGGCTGAATTGTGGGGATGCAGCTCAACGTGGCCGAGTCGAAGGCATACAAGGGCGCCTCTGGCTGCCGCCATATGACTCGTGTCTGGCTACAGAGCACAGCCTAGAGTGAACCAGGTTGGTTTATGTGTAGGGGGAAAAACTGAAGAACTGAGAAAAACCCTTGAAGCAAGGAGAGAACCAACAAACTCAACTCACATATGATGCTGGGATAGGGAAGTGAACCTGGGAACTAGGCTTAAACCAAGATTCTATATCCAAATATAACACTAAAAATTTCCAAGATTTGTAAACCAAACGAGCTAAAAATCACAGCCGTTTTTCAAATATTTTAACCTGGCGTTTGCCAAGTTGCTTAGAGTCTTTGAATTCTTAAAATTGAATACATTCATATCTTTAATTTCGAAAACTTGTGTCAAGATGTTTTCATACCTTTTGCGAGTCTTGAGGGTGTTCTTGGATGGCCTCTACAGATCCAGCATTTGTTTTATTCTCTTCTTCAACACTAGATACAGAAAAAATGATCTGGTTAGGATTGAGTATCTTTTATTGTAATACCAAGGGAAAAACCTCTTCTCTTTAATTCACAACAAAAATAATATTGTCTGTAGAAATTATTTTCCCTAAATATATAAGACTAACAGCTAACAAATAATATTTCTCTCATATCATTAAAGGTTAAGTCTTGCTTTTGCACAACTTAAAAAGGCCAATATCTGGCCTCCCAGAAGACAATGTTCTGAGTAAACATATCTATTTCATTGATGGAATACTCTTTGGTAGATAGCACATGATGGACAAAGTCACCATTTTATTTGTTGACATTGTTCACAGGTTTAATCAGCTGGGTAAACAATTTTACTAGTTTTCGATTTTTGAGGAAAATTTTTTCAATGGCATGAAGGTTGCCATGTTAATATGACAAAGCGTTTCATCAATATTATTGGAACAATTAACAGTGCCAACACCCTTGGCAAGACTATTTTTATAAACCAAACAGCTGTTGTTTTGACAGGATAGTACTGCTGCACATTTTGATATGGTGTGATTATCTTGCAATATTAATCTGCCACTGTATTTAATGCTCAGACTTATTTATACTGGTTTGGCAAGCTATTTATAGTTTCTTTTTACACAACAGCATGAGCCTTAGTGCGAGTTCAAAAATATCTGCATTGTTCAATTTTTAGTAATAGAAATTATGTTTTTTTCATAACTCTGAAATACCCAATCAAAGGGCTACAGCAATGTTTTACCATTTTTATCCCTGCAAGTTATTCACTACCAAAACTGATGAACCATTAGCACCGTCAAGTAAACAATCACTCCGCGTTTGAATTTCGGTTGATGCATGCGACCATTTGGGGCAGTCCAAATGGTAACCCGACATTCAAATTCTTGTTCAACAATAGTTTAGGGAGAATATGAATGTCTATTTAGAGAGCTCCAGATGGTCACACATGTTAAATGAAATTCAAATCCCAAAATATCAAAATGTCAAATGGTATCTGATATTTATTTGAACCATTTTTGCTGACAAACCCAACCCAATGCTTTCTATATACAATAAAATCTGTTTATATATAACGGTTTTGGATTATTATTTATTCATTTTCATTATTTTATTAGCTTTGCTACAGTTACTGAAAAAGAACAGGCTTGAACTGAAAAATATTATAGGGATGGCAGCAACACAAAGGAATAGTTTGAAAGAAAATGATCTTTCATATTCCATTAACCAAAAAGGAACCCAACTTTCCTTACTATGAAACTTTTTTATAGAATTATACAGTTGTAATATATTACCTCTGCATGACGACATCTTGGTAGATGACATAATCCTGGAGTTCAAAAGAGTTGATGTCAAGTAGATAGATGTTGCCACCTTCAGTGCCGAGGAGTAGTCGATTTGTCTTCATGGAGAGACAGCATACTGAGATCTTTTTGAGCCTGATGAAAAGAAAAAGTGAGATTATACTTTTAAGAAAAAGAAACTGAAAACGTTGGATATTTCAGTTACAGTTCGATAGAATTTTGTCAAAAAAATTTCATGCAGACCAATCAAAATGTTTGTAAATCGAAGACAAAATTGCTTAATGAGTAGTATAGGCAACAGAGGCCATTGCCAACGAACTCTTGGTATGAAGTAGACAGGAGATCTTGGACAGCAAAATCACAAACTGTCAACACATTTTTTCTTAGACTGTAGCTGGCTTAAAATAATATGTACAAACAATTTTTATTTGCAGAAAACAAGCTTTCACTAGGAACAAAGAATCTTTATTTCTGCCAAAACATGAAGTAATTCCTTTGCCTTCCCACCTTTTTCAGCTTATCTGACCTTCACTACTTGACTTAGTAAAGTTTTAATTAACTTTGATTAATGTTATCATGGCTTCAGCACTTTTTTGTCAGCATTAAATAAACAAACTTTGAATCTAAAAAAATGGCCATCTTAGGGACAGACAATTTGATTTTCAATTTGGGTGGGGGAATAAAATCCCCAAAAAATACTGAGGAAGTCTACAAGATAGAAAAATATGATGATCAAGATCAAGATTAAGAAAAAATATTACAGTCGCTTGCAAATAACTTTTCCCGAACGGGTTCCGAACTAGGTTCCGAAGTTGTGAAGTTCCCAGACGAACT
>WUCR03111085.1:0-17082 GCA_009858155.3 Phymanthus crucifer
TTGATAAAAGAACGTTTTGTGTCTTACCATATGACCCAATGTATGAAGATCAAAGGACACGGTAAAGAACGAGGTTTTAAAGAACCTTTTAGACTAAGATTTTCCCTTTTTACACAAAAAAGCTGTCTAATGCTTAAATTATCATAATGAAAACTAATAATGATGATAAATGATAATAGTGACTGCTGTTACCATAAAAGATATAAAAATACAATAAGTAACAAAAAGGTCTCCGACCGAAGAAGTTAAACTTGAAAAAAGTGCAAATTTTTGCCCTGGGACCTCCCCTTCAAAAAAAACCTGTATCCCCCCTTGGGCTGAACTACACAATTAGCTAGTTTAAAGTATAGTATAAAATTTAGGTCAGGAGTAATTATATATATTAAATACACACACAAAAGAATATAATATATATAAGAATATAATAATCAGGATGAAAAATTATGTAAACACACAATAATAGCAATTAAATAGGCAAATAAATGAAAAAAAAAATGAAATGGTTACAATTAGAGCCGAATGGAAGTTAAAAGAAAATATTGAAAGTTTATAAATAATATTAAGAGTATACAAGTTAACTAATCTAAGATTCTGTAATATTCTGTAATATTCATTCTGTAATGTTTTTTTTTTAAAGAAGTCTTTGTGTTTATTATCTTTAGATCTTTATCAAGAGAGTTCCAAACTTTTGCACCAGAGAATCATACATTCAATTTTACAAAATTAGTTCTTTCTTGTGGAACTGAATAGTTTAACTTGGAAGCAAATCTAGTATTATAATTATGCCTTTGACTTACACTCAAGAAGAAATTGTTGAAAATATTAGGAAGATAATCATGATGATATTCATACATAATAATAACAGTTTGATAGTGAACGAGATCATGAAATTTTAAAATGCTAAGGCTGATGAAAAGGGGATTAGCATGATCTCTGAAATCAGAAAAAGTAATAATACGCATGACTTTGTCATGTACTTATCGATTTATGGTCAACAAGTTAAAAAAATTGTTTTTCTCCTTCTCTTTAATATTCATTTGATCTAAAAATTGAACTGGGAGCTCCGCTTTTAGGCCATGCCTAAATATATATATTATTAGTCTTATTCCTATTAAAGAACTCAGTATGAGGTTTTGCTAGTCTTAATCCAATGATTCAACAAGTTTCTATATAATAGAAATTTCTGATGATGATATGATCTCGTTTTAACAAATTTCTTGTAAAGTTTATTTTTAACTATGAGTGATTTCTTTATCCCCTGTGTAATCCAGGGTTTATACAAAATTGCACCTTTTCTTTTACTAATCTGTTTCAAAGGAACATGTGAATCAATGATTGCAGAAAGCTTTGAGTAGAAATTATCAAACATTGTAGAGGCATTGCCATAATTTAATAGTACATTATTCTAATTAATACTTTTAATGTCTTGAATAAGTTCAGATTCAACCAGATTTGAATAACCTCTTTTATCTCTCAATTTTACAAAGTTTTTGGAAGGGTTGAAAATTTGTTAACAATAATACAATTAGGAAGGTGATCTGTGAACTCAAATTAAATCACCACTAAAGGTGTGATGTGCAACAGAATTAACGAAAAGATAATCAATAAGTGTCGCAGAGTGATAAGTGATACGAGTGTGTTGAATTATATGCGGACTAAAAATTGGGAAGTATGTTTAGAAATTTATTTAGTATCATGGTGAGACTCAAAAATTCAAGAGATTTAAATTAAAGTCCCCTAAAAGGATAAAGTACTAAATCCTTTTTGAGCCAAGTGGCCCATTGGGCCCATTCCATCCAAAAGGATAGAATAATTATTTTCATTAATTTTTGTTTAAATCATTAAGATATGACAGAAAGAATTATCACCATGAGGATGTCCAAAAATAACCCCACATATAATATTATGATGGAGGCTACTATGAACTTCGATCCAAAGCGACTCAAAGTTTGGTGTGATAATCAGATTTTGTAATAAAACTTAGATTTTCACAAACATAGAATCCTAAATATTACATACCATTAAGGCTAACACAGAGCAAAAGAGAACTCGATGCTGAAAGTATGTATTTGTATTTCCTCTTGTTAGGTTTATGATATGCTGTGACGGATGTGATACCTGGTACCATGGCGAATGCATTTTTATGAAAGGAGAAGAGGCAGAGCTACTTGAAACGTTTTACTGTGATAAGTGCCTTCGATGAAATGTGGTGCTGGTGTAGTATTGATTTGTTTAAAATTAAACATGTTAAACCAATAATAGTGTGTTCTCTGTGTCAATGTCAAATTTGATTAGCAAACCACAAACTGGTTTCAATCAAAACATAGTTACTAGCTCTATAACTATGAGCAAAATGAGGGAGATTGTTGGCTACTGAATGCCTCAACCAGGGGACGTTGAAAAGCAAAACTTCCCCACCCCTGGGGAAAATGATCAACGTTTATGAATTTTTACAATCTCCCGGTTAGCCCGCGGGTCGCCCCCACGGGAAAGCCGCTGATAGGTGCATAACTCCACCACTTCTGTTAGCATTTTTATCAGGAAGGCGATGACTGATGGAAATGTCTCTGTCAACGAGTTCCACGTCACCCAATTTGCCAACTTGCTTGACAATTTTATCAGTATCTTCGTCTTTCGTGTACGGTATACCACGGATTTCAAATAATAACGCCTAGAATATTGCTGTAAATCATTGACACCATCTGCTTGATGTCTTTAGTAGCTTGGAAGAGTTGGGATTTAAATGACTTGTTCTCCTTGTCGATCTTGGTCATGTTTTAGCTTGAGAAATTCCGATTGAAGGTCATCATACTTCTTCCTTAAAAATGTGACAGGCTTTTCTAATTCCTCAAATTTGGCAACCTTAGCAAGTAACTCTTCGATTTTAAGCTTCTCCAAGCTCATGATAAAACAAAAATATATACAATACAGAAAAAAAAACGAATCGATTATACAGTTACCTCGCCATGTTACCTCGCTGACCGCTGAAAAATAGAAAGCATACCCAAAAGAATACTTACAAATACACAAGCGCTTTCGTATCACTAAGTGCTCCAACTTCAATGTTTTTGAGGGGGTTTCTGGTGAGGTAGCTATATAAAAAAAGAAAACAAAGCTGTCGTGCGTTAAAGCGCGGACAAACGAACCAAAATTTGTGTGAACTCGAATTTCTAGAATTTCTGTTTCAATGTTTTTGCAAATTAAAACAATAGTAAGGAACAGTATTTTGTAAAATAATCCGTGGCGACTGACACCATTTCATTCTTTCTTATTTTTAAATGTTCAGCTATATTGATATTTCTATTACAAACATTAATACATAATGTTAGAAAGTTTCAGTTTAATGTACAAAACTCTTGTGTACAGATAATGTTCATGTTCCTTTCCTGATACTTTTTGGTGGAATTTGTTTTATTGGCTATTAAAAACCTCATTATCTGATAGATAAAAGTGTTATCTTTTATCAAGTGTTCACTCAAGAAATTCCGTGTCGTAGGCAGTCCTAGTTTACTATTCGTAAAGGGAAGTGAACTTGTCAAGAGAATAGGTTTCCTGCTCAGCGGATGTACAGGATCAGTATAGCCCTATATTTAAATTCTCTTGTGATGTCGATGTAATGTTACTTTTCTTACCAGTTTCGTAAGGAAATAAGTCCTTCAAAAGCTCCGACAGAAATACTTTTGATGTAATTGTCTTCTAAATAACTGAAATGTAAAGTAAACAGATCAAAACGAAGTACAAGCATTTTTTTAAAGTAATGTTACAAGTTATGGTACTTCCATTGAAATTGAATTTGCCCATAACTTTTTTTTAAACCTTTGCATGTACATTCACTATACAATGGACGTTAAACAAGTGCAATAAAAGGAGGGTCACCATTCTCGTTTTAGCGCTACGTCATCTTGAAGTATGGCAATTTTTATACGTTTTATAGCCAAATTCTAAAGCAACCAGAAGTTGTGATTAAAGTCGCTTTTTGTCCTTTTTTACCACGTCTATGCACCAGAGTACCTATAATCCAGATTTTGGTAATTGGACTACAATATCTAATTCATCAAAGCAAATCAATAACTGTTATTGTCGAGATATCAGCGATAAATATAAGTGTGCGCGACTCTAAGAACGCCATGAAATCGCACGCTTCGACCCTTCTTATTGAGATATTTTAAAATCTAGCTCGAAGACCTAGCTTCATTTTTTATATGTTGTACAACACTGACCTTAGCAAAATTCTTAAATAAAAAATGGGAGTCACCATTCTCGTTTTTGATTTTTGGAAAAACGTCGTAAAATGGACAAAATTCCATGATTTTTTGGTTCATGCGCATAAAAATGCGCAGTGCAAAACTATTACCCGTAATGGAAAGATTTTATTTCAAAACACGGACAAGTAAGTGACAATGGCGTTTTACACTATTTCGAGGATTTAATATAAAAGTGATTTTCTTTGCTTTGCTACTTACAGGAACCACAATGAAGTCAGTGCTCGAAATGCTCCTGGACTAATATTAGTTATGTTGTTTGACTTCAGGGTTCTAAAGAAAAAATGAGAGTTTACTCAGTTACATGCTATTTATTCGAAATTATAAATAATACAAATGAAAGAACAAAAATATCGATAACAAGAAAAGAAAAGACAAGTGTTTTGACTCACAATGACATCATACTCGATGAGCCATCAAAATTTCCAGTTTCTAGAGAGCTGATCTTGTTTCCTTCTAGAGATCTAGGAGTAAAAGGACGATCAAAAGAATCGGCAACTGATTTACATGCCGAGTGGCTCTTTGTTCGTAAGATGAATTCAAGAACCCACTGATAGAATCTTGAAGCACAGAAGCAAAACAACCATACACGCGCCCAGTAAATTTATAGTACTTATTTATTTACTGTCTGGATTACAAGAATAGCAAGGTACTATCTTGGCAGTGATATTTAAACTAATTCCACATGGAACAATGAATAATTTTCGAAATTTCCGTCTATTTGTCCCAGACTGGTACGACATGTTAGGTTCGTTTTATACGCAGAGCCTGAGTCACTCCTCCTCCCATACTATTGCTTCATCGTACTCCTTACAGAAATGCTAAACTTCGTGACAAGCCGAATTTCTTGGTGGAGCTGAGGAAGGTAATATCGTTTCTTTCTAGTGATCTGCGGAAATGATGAAGACATTTCCCTGAGTTGTGCACGACGTACTAAAATAATGATCAATGCGTTAAAAACTCGACAATCAAATGATACTGGTAGTAGACTTGGGGTGATGTATGTATGTATGTAGATTTTTGGTGTATACAGATTCCATTGCATAGTCTACAACATAGTCACCTTGAAGCCGATGATTTTCACTCCCGAAGCATTCCTGCTTCCAAAATCTACTTAATTTTGGTAGCAATTAGGGCATCTGCTTATAATTACAGTCCACTGGGAAATATTTTTATAGTCAGTGGGGAAAAAAGGTAAATAGTATGCGGTAATGTCATCAAAGAAAAAGAAAAAGAACGATGGACATTTTACTTTTTTTAACACCAACTGCTACAAATAGTAACAACAATGAGAATGCCGCCATGTTCGTTAAAGTGCACCTAACCCCTCAGACAACACTTTCGGTATTGATTCTATATGAAGTAGTCGAATGGTAGAATATTTCTTCATCCCAATGTTGCGTTTCTAAGTTATAAAGTCGTTCACACTTCTAATATATTAATGACTAAGGCTTTCAACTATATTTGATTTACTATTATTACTATGTGTTGGCCGTTTTGAAACACTAAATTTGCAATAAAGACTGTGAAACTAATAAATATTTATGACTTTTTTTAAATTCTTCTTTGTACCAATCAAAATTTGTATGTTTAAATAAAGCCTTGGTAGACGACACAGTCATTAACAACGACAAAAAAACCGCAACAATGAGATGATAAGAAATATTTTACTATATTCAACTGCTAGCATCATGTACACACAATACCAAAACATCAGGGGTTTGGTGAACTTTAAACTAACAAGAAAAGCAAATGAAAAATGCGTTGTTATGATTAAACAGCATGGATGCTAAGACCTACCACTTGAATACATTATGCGATCGAATACTCACAGGCGATACAAAACTTTGGTATCGCCGTTGAAGGTACCTTCTTCGATATCATCTATATTGTTGCCTATTAACCCCCTAAAAGAAAATTAATGTTCCACAATACCTTGTTAACTTCGGTTTTCTGAGAAAGAAAAGAGGCATATCCGCAAATTTATCATTGTTTGCAAATAAGCAAATCAAGAAATCCTAAAAAAAGAACATGCCAGAAATAACAATAGTAAACTGAAAGTAAATGTTTACTAAAAACAACTTACAGGAATCCAAGGTTAAACAGGCCTTTGAAAGAATTTACCGCAAGAGTTTTTATCTTGTTGTGACCAAGACTTCTAAAATAGTAGATATTCGGGAGAAGTTAGTATTTTCAGTCACTGAAGCAGTTATTGCAGCTCGAGTAACTTGATCTTTTATATTGTCAAAAGTACTTTGAGGTGAAGGAAAGATCGAAAATAATATGAATCTAACTTATAATAAAAACATGAAAAGAAAAACATGCGTCAGAAGCATCCCTTGCTTCTTCCAGTTCAACAATTATGAACGTTCCAATTGGTATTACACTAGATCCTTCAAATTGATTTTCTTCCATGTTCCTCTTCAGTAACAGATTTTTCGTATTTTTTAACTGGTAGCAACTTGTAACTGGAACTATGAGATTTCGGTCAAATGTCAAACCCATTCTAAAGAAGCTTTAAGAGCAGGTCTCTGTAAGGATCAAACAAAGTTGGAAATGAAAATTTTTGACCAACCTTGAAACTTTGTGTGTAGGTACACCACCCAAGTGGGTGCACGAAAACACCCCATATTCAGGTCATCAAATGTATTTGTTGCCATGGAAACGCCAACTGAAGTTTTGGGGCTCGGACCCCCAAAATCAACCCAAAAAGTTCACGAAAAATAGATAAATTCTAACTTTCTACAATAGTAAAACAACCCTTATTGTTTAGAAAAATATAATTTGTTAAAATTTTCATTGAGAATTAGACGAATAAATTAAATCTTAACTTGAGGCGGTATCGGTCATTTCCATAGTCAACGAAAATAACAAGTACTATTAGGATCGTATCTCCCAAAGTACGCGCTTCTGGGAAGCCTTCTCTCTACTGCAGTTTTTTAGGACATTGGTGACACTAAATTATTGAAAAAAATTTCTGGGGAACGTTAAAGTTTTATGTCAGGGCTGTGTAACATTTGCCTATATCCTAAACGTCCAAAATCCGTCATTAAGTAATCTTACTACACCCCCAATTTTTTTCTCGTATTCAGCTAACATCACTATAATACACTTAAATATCATCTCTATCGCCCATTGAACCTGAATTTTAGGTTTTTAACATAAGCAGTTTCAAGCTATCTAGGTCATTTGAGGCTTATGTGAATACAAATTTTGCAGCATTATGGCATTCACCACAGTCCATACAGCTGTTGATCATGTTGATTATATGGCCAGGTTTATCGTTAAAACATTTTTTGTAAAGAAAAAAGACCAATACTGAGATATGAGAGATGCAAGATTGCAATTTTCTGTTTTATCGTAAGGAGAAATAGTGTTGTTTACTTGTACGTGTGCAAGTACCGGAAATGCGTGTTGGAAATGTCAGCCGCTGACCGGAATATATTTCTTACACATAGTGGGCCATGCATTTAAATGTAACCGTAATCTCTCCAAAGGGTTACTATCGCTCTCGACCCCCGGCAAGAAAATCAATTGATCTCGATCCTCCCATATATGAACAGATTACACATCTGATTAGAAAAATAAAATCTTATGGTCCTCCTTGCCCCAGATTAACTATCAGTTATCTGTTTCAAACGATGGCCCTACCTTCGTACCTATGTAGTTAAAATCATCCAAACAGTTTGGTCATCTGGAATAGTCTCTTGAGCATGCACCATCCTCATACATAACAAAGGAACCAAAAAACCCTGCGAATTTTCGTCCCATAACTTTGCAATCTGTGAAAGTATTTACTTCGTGTCTCGTAACTCCATTTTCAAATTTATTGTTGCTAATGATTCCGTTGAACACGGGATTCAAAAAGGCTTCACACCTTGTCTGTCTGGAACTTTCGAACACACTGCCCAAGTGGCCTACATCATAACAAAGATCGTACTAAACAACGTTCAGTCATCATCACCCTCCTAGATCTCAAAAACGCTTTAGAAGAAGGACATCATAATCTGATCCAAACTTTCCTTGGCTATCATCACAACCCAGATCACATCAAGTTGATTGTACACTGATTTCAAAATATCTTCTATTACTTCTGATTTCTGCACACCGTTCGTACCCATTGGTCATGGGGTTCTTCAAGGTGGCTGCCTCAGTTCCCTTCTCTTCAAACCTTTCCTTGTTCATTCAGCAAATTATCTCAAAATTATCGTCAATTTGGCTTTTCCTTCACTTCCTTAACCCAACCACTGGTTTCAGTTTGCTGACGACGCAGCCGTTATCAGTGGTCAGGAATCAGAAAATCGACACCTTAATTGCTTTATAGTCTGGTGTCAATGGTCTAACGTGATAATAAGAGTAGACAAATGTTACCACAAGAAACTTTGCTCCAAATCCGTCCAATATCTGCCTGAACTCCTAATAAACGGCGTTCTCGTAGCAAGTGTCAAAACTGGAGAGTTGTTTCGTTATCTAGGAATATTTTTCGGTGTTCACATGACAAATGCTCAACACACGACTCGGCTGACCTCCCTTTTGCGCGTGACCTGATGTCCATCATTGACGTACAGTCTCTGCATCCTAAAAATAAAATCCTGTTGTATAGCCGTTATGTCCTTTTGAAATTGTCTTGGCATTTAACCGTTGCAGACCTCACTAAACCATGGATAACAGAAACTCCGGATCCCTTAGTTAACCAATATATTTATATAAGAACCTCTTGAAATTGTAGTAAATATGTGCGAAAATCATGCTTTCTGGTGGACACGTGTTTACCGAAGTTCTTCTTAGATAACCATGAAAATCTACCCTTACAACTAAGAAAGTAATGTTCTTACCGTGTTTTGATGCTTTAGTAGGTACTGATAATTTTTAAGCTCCACAGAATTTTTTTATGCTGACCATT
Organism: Phymanthus crucifer; assembly: GCA_009858155.3. NCBI lineage: Eukaryota > Metazoa > Cnidaria > Anthozoa > Actiniaria > Phymanthidae > Phymanthus > Phymanthus crucifer. The sequence goes on from WUCR03111085.1 coordinate 9,166, forward strand.
AGATGATGCATAAAACGCAATGTTTATTGATTGCGTGACAGAGTGCGCATTACGGCAAAAGAAGTATAATTACATTAAAACCAATCAGAACTTTAAAAGGAATGGTCTTGCTATGGAAAGCTTTAGTGTGATGCAGTGATTCCCAGATCCATAAAAAAAGTAGCTTTGTGCATTAGTTTATACCACATAAATCACTTCGCCTCGTGATTACGTGATTCAAAGGTCATTGCATTACTGATTTAAAAATCACTTTTAGGCTTGCTGTTCTTTTTTTCTAAATGATGAAAAACAAGAAATATCTGCATAAGTAAATAAGAAATGAACTTTATGCACCTATCAATGTGAGTCCCATGGGGCGGGGTATTTGATCGTAAACATGCCCTGGGTCTCGGATTTGATCGGAAATTTTGCTATTTAGTTAACAATCTTCTCTTTAGCCTTCTATTTTTTCATTTTATTTGATCAAAACTTGTTTCGCCACCCTGGGGCATTTGCCTTTTTTAAAAGGATTTTGTTCAAATCCCCACCCCTTGCTCGGGACCCCCCCCCCCCCCACGGGACTTACATTGAAAGGTGTAGTGATCATTTTTTTATAACTATTTTTACGGCTGAAACGTGTTTTCGAACATATTTACCACAATTTCGTACTTACTCACAATTAATTTCCCCAAAATATCTATTCCTCCTTAACTTGAAGCATAAATTTCATTTCAATCAGAAATCTTGCGCATAATTAATGTATTTTTCTTTAGAGGCTACTTCGATATTCCCTCAATGTTCGTTTTCTCAATAAGCATAAAATTCAGTCCAATGACGAAAAAAGAGTTGTGCATTACCTAGGATTTTCAAAAATTTACATAGATATCTTGGTTTTTACGGGAGCGCCATTTAAAGTTTAAACCTTTTCAGCCTTCATGACAGTCTTTCGCTTGGCGATCGGTCGATGCACTTTCCTGGCCGTTTGCTCGAAAATAAAAAGATATTTTCAAAAACAAACCACACAGTGATTCATACCGATAGATGACCTATCTAACTTCAAAAGAAGAGCGAATTTGATTTTTTCACCCTTGCCACGAATTCTTGATTTTGTTCGGTTTTTGTGGACATTGCCTCTTGATCTCCAGACGTGTATAAATCGTTAAAGGAATTACTGAAGGATTTCCATCTTAACCTAGAACACCAATTATTGTTTCATGGCTATTTTTTCTCCAATGCTATGAAGTGCTCTTTATCTGTTTGGCCTTGCAAAAATATTTATAACTTAAACATACGATACATGAACAACTCTCTTCCTACACCGAAAAACCTTCTGAAGTGGGGTACATTACTAACTTCTAAATGTTCTTTTTGCCTCAATCCTGAGACTCTTCTTCACGTCGTCGCTGGATGTCAGTCCTACCTTCCAAGGTTTACCTGGAGACATGATTCCATTCTTAACTTCATCGCCACTTCACTGAAACGTGATTGTAACTCTACACTCTTCGCTGACATTGACAGATATCACAGCCCTTCTCTAATAACTGGTGATGCCTATCATCCTGACCTACTGTTCTTCTTCTACATCTGGGTGCCTTTATGTTCTGGAATTGACTGCTGTTGAGTTTGAGCCTTATTTCAAAAACAACGCCAAATGTAAAAAAATTAAATATAAAATAGTTATTATTATTATTAATATGATGTCGAAGAAACCTTATTAACCAATGCTTTCCATGGGATGGAGTCGGCGCAATGCAACTTGGCCCAAGCATAATATTAGTTTTCAATACTTACAGTTCTTCAAGCTTAACAGCATCCTTAAAAATCGCACCTTCAAGGTGAACTATCCTGTTAGCCCAGAGTGTTCTAGAAAAGAAAGAGAGGTTAGTCGTACTGCCAAGAATGCAGTTTTCTTTTACTTGCAATCAGCCTGCGTGTAATACACAAGAAAAAAATGGAACCCTGTTGAAATGTTGGAACACAATCGGGTGCATGCTGCAGGGAAATGCAAGTAATTTGGCACGTTCCACCAACGGCTGAGGCTACGAAATGTGGCAGGACTGTTGTCACGTGCATTATCAGTCCACCCAAAGAGGACAACAGACTTGCCAAGTTTTGAAGCCTCGGCTCTCATTGCAGATGAGAAACTGGTGCAGGGGTCACCAACCGTGTGTGGGGACATTAGATATAGGAACAGCAGCCGTTGGTGGAACGTGCAAGCCTCTTTTCAGGAAATGTCTTGTAAAAACGTTGCACGACTGGTTTAAATTCATCGAAAACATTCGAGGAAATATTAACGTCGAAAACCGTAATTATTTAGCTTTTATGGGTTCTTACTCATTTTTACTCAGTTAAAAACCGTGGTCGTAATATAATAATTCTTAAACTAACAGTCGTCTCAAGGAAACAAGTCCCTCAAAAGCTCCTTGCTGGATATGTTGGATTTGGTTTCTGTGTAAAAACCTGAATAGAAGAAATATTAAATTAAAAAAAAAAAAATACAAAACATTTTCCATTTTTACAGGTCCCTTAAATGAAATATTTGCCAGCGAATAGGATTTTTATGCTCCCCCTTTGATTTACTGTTCTGTTAGTTCATGTTACTGTGCGTCTACACGAACCAAAGCCACCCACACAAATTTTCCACAAATTTTTTCATTCGACTTTGTGACTATTTGACTGCAATAAAATCAATGTAAATTATCACAAACTGTTTTTAAACCGTTTTTGGTCACAAACGAACAAGTTTCAAGCAGAATATACGTAGATAAATCGAAAAATCTTAAGATTTGTGATGATTCTATTGTTCAGATTCTCGAATTTAATTGGATAATTTGTGTTTGGGTGGCTTTGGTTGGAGTAGACGCACTGTAATTATTGCAATTTTTGGAATTATAAGAACCTGTAATGGTTATGTAACACCAACATTCACGTGGCATATGGGTAGCGGTCTTCCTTTATCAACTAGGTCGACATGACGCTTTGTCGTCATGTGATTAAAGCCGCGGCTACACGATCGATTTTTGCTTGCGCAGGCGACGCGATTTTCTAAAGATCACCAGCGCGCGAGATAACAAATACTGGCGACAAGGCCATGAACTTAATTAATAGGATGAAGAAGAGGACTGCAGCGACGAGAAGAAAGACGTAACTGCCAAAGACGCCATTGGAAGTTTTAAAAACTTGTTTATCGCGACTAGAAAAACAAGACTATGTTGATGCTGTTGATATTATGCAGTTGAGACAAATGATGGACTTGCCGTTAGATCTCGTTACAACTCTTTGAAGCAGAGCAATCTTTTTGAACATTTCAGACCAACATATTAATGTCCACTAGAAGTAAAAATCGCACATGTATATTCCTCATTTATTAAACTAAGTATGTATTTAATTTATTTATGTCTCCATTTAACTCATTAATATTCGTATTTTCGATTATCCGGACTTTTTAGGCTGGTCCCGATGAGTCCGGATAATCGAGGTTGGACTGTACAATGGTAACCTATTATTGAACTCACAGCTCTTGCAGTTTTCCCATTGCTTTGAATGATCTTTTCTCAATTAACTTAATACCATTCCCGTTTAGATATCTGTCAAGAGAAAGACAAATGATGATGATCACCATCATTTTTAGGGCAAACTCTCCTTTTTCCTTACATAGTTTTTAAATGAATTAAGTCTTCCCATGCATCTTGTTTTGCTTCAATAATCCTGTTACCATGGAGTAACCTTGAAATGGAAAACTGATTGTTAAAGTGAAAACCACGAAAATAACCCTGACTGAATGACGGGGAAAAGTGCATTAACTGACTTCTATTTCTGTGAGCTGTGAAATTTTTTGGAAAATTTTTCTGTGACTCTTAGTGAACTCAGACTTTGCAGCAGTTAGTTGTAAAATGAGTTCATTTGCTGCAGTCAGTCAAAGTTAATTAGTCGATACCTCTTATCTTTGTTGTTGGCGGCAGCAAAATCCACTAGCTGTTAGAATGTCTGAGTTCGCAGAGAAAGGAAAAACTGCAGTAACTATTTGGCATATGTATTATTTTAGATCCTATGATGATGATGGTGAATGATGATGGTGGTGCTGTATTGGTGCTGGTGATGATAGTGATATAAAAAAAAAAACAAAGAAAATATACCACGGATTTTTACTAATTGCATAAATAGTGAAAGATAATATTTTTGCCCAATTGGTATAAAATCGCGATTTTTTTCCGGGGAAATGAGATCAAAGATTTCTTTCCTTAATTCGCACTTGTAATGTACTCACAAAGATCTCAGATTTGCCACATTGTTAAAAACTCCTCTCTTAAGTTGACGGATTTGATTGTTACTCAGGGACCTACAATGGAAGGAATTGCGCTATAAGATAAAGTTTAGAAAATAATCCTTATCTTTAGTGTTTATTATATATACATGTATTATCAATTCAATATAATTATTCATCCCACAGCACGGAATACAAGCTTATCAGAATGCTGGGAAGGCTTGCATATCGCCAGTATCACACTTAGATTTCTCCTTCATGCAATGCGCTCTCAGCTTCCGGCTGAACTTTTCAACTCGAAAGCGTGGCCATTCTTTCTTTACGTTATTTGGGCTGTGACAAAATTGTCAGATCAATTTAACAAACAAAAGAACGAAAAAGAGATGAAAAGCGTATAGAGCAGACTTGTCAAGTAGGATGAGGATTGGTCCCGATCGAACTGCACGTCGTTGCGAATAAGCTCTGTTAGGGGCACTTTGACTTCTGCTAGCGTTGCGAAGAACTAAAGAAGCGTTCTACAAATCGGAATGCTTCCTTTGAGTCCGGTAGTAGCATTGAGTGCTTTACATTTTTCAGTTAAGATGTCAGTCTCTTTGCTGCGACGAGGTGTTCGACGAATTTTACTCCCTTCTCGAGAATCAGCATCTAAACAAGGTAGAACTGTTCGTTTTAAGCTTAGACACGCTCCAGGTCTTTGCTAGTACTTGATCGTGATGCTTTTTGTTTCTTACACTCCCCAGAACGTCTTTCATGGGTTATTTGGTTTTTTCTGAACCCCCTTTTCCTGTTTTCAGCAATGTCCGAAAACTCTCTCGGACATTGTTGTCGCCAAACAGCAGGAGCACAAAAATGGAACATCATTTATGTCAAATATTAAAACATATGAACAATCAAGTATCCACTTACAAGTATGTAACTTCCTTTACACTTCTAAATAGTCCGGGTTGTATATCAAAGATAAGATTGTCGTTTAATTCCCTGGAACCAATGAAAAGGTGAGCAAATATGTAAATCATTCCTATCTACTCAATCAAATACGGGTGTGAAAACCATAGGCTATGACCTCCACACCACTCTATATTCATACAATCTCCAGGAGTAGCGCCAAATTGTTGCATAAGAAAGGATGTCTTTATCTCCCTTAATATCTTATTATTTCAGGGATTCCAACTTACAGTTCAGATGTTCACATACGTTTTACTGTGCAGATACTCCAATCCCGACCACTTTGATATTTTAGTATAATTAGCCAATCATATCGCTGGATCTTGCAATAATAATAAGTTTCGTAACCAGCCAATTAGATGGCCCATAAATGAAATAAGAATATGAGAACGCGATAATTTGATTGGCTGATCTGTTATCAGTTTTATCTCAGTTTAATTTACTGTTATCTGATTGGCCAGTTTTATGCAAGTGGTCGTGGTTGGAGTATCCGTACAGTAATAGCTGATTATAGATTAAGACATTTTTAGCATTTTGAATCCATTTTTGAAAATCTAAAAAAAAAAACGAAAATTCGCTATCTTGAATTCCCTGAACATTTATAGAGAAGGAACGCTGTTCTTTTGTTTTTTCAGTTGCTAGAATTTTATCTGATAATTTGATTTCTATTGTTTTATTAGCCAATGAGAATGCTGGAAAGTTGTAATCAGAACTGGGATTACAGATTTCTCTATTGTGGTTATCAATGGAAATCATTTCAGCATTGCTGTACTCAGAATCGTTGAATTTCAAATGTGAAATTTCTGATGGATTTTCATACTAAATGTTGTTCTCTTGTTTATTTCATCACAATAATAACAATAATTGGAAAACTTGTCATGTCATATACAGTAAACATTTTCTTACTACACTTTACACAACAATCAAAGCATCTCACAAATATTCTCTATAACTTTAAAAAAAGTAAGCCTACTACCTTCAACCAATTAATTTTCCTGTTTTATCAATTAAAATTGATTTTCGTTGTTTTAGTTGAGTTCCTATCAAGTATTTATAAAGTGGGAGAGTCTTCTTAGACTTTGTATGAAGAAAATCGAGTTAAGATAGTAAAGGTGAGGTTTACAATAACTCGTATCAATAACACATTGTATGTGCTATTTATAAGAAAGGAATACAAATTCAACAATTGTTGTAACCTTGGTGTTGTCAATCTGTGTTTGAAGGCCTCTTGTTTGCTTGTTATTGGAATATACAATACCGTTATCATATTCATGTACATTAGTCAACAATTATGTGTATAATTCATGATTTTACTGACAGGCTGAAATTCAATGTCCTGGCAGAAATGTTAAGATAATGTGATCTGCGGTACGCAGTTTAGCAGATATTTGTTTGGCTGTGTTTCCATAGCGACTTAATTCGGTACTCTACGGAGTACAATTAACGCTATAATTGTACTCCTCTCGACCAATCAGAAGCGAGTAATTTTGTTGAGTGTACTATACCAAAAGAAATTGTATTGTAGTTGTCCCAAAGGAGTTGTTAGAGTGTGTATAAATTGCGTAATCGGTTTAGTGTTCGTTCTCACGGTTGATGTTGTACGAACGACACACACACACACACGTTTGCTTACTTTACTCACTACTAATGTTTATTTCATCAGTGTCCTAGCCATTTAGGCGTGTGAGCCAGGAAGGCGTGTATGAAGGTTTTCGAACCTTTGAGAGATCCTCTAGTGTTGAGAATAGTAACCTTAATGGTACATTTTGTGTTTAGCCTTTTTGAGAAAGGGCGTTTGTTAGATGTTCGTTTGGTATTGGTACCGTAAAAAAATCTGTGGTAGTTGGATTTGTATTGAGTATTCTCCTTAATTGTGGATTTATTATGATATGATTTCGGTATTTAGCATTTTTCACATTACTTTCAAGTTAGCATACCGTAGTCCTCTACTGCCTCTACATATTCTTGTACTTCGAAGAAAAAGGAGGAGGCTTGGACCAAGAAAAAGCCTCCTATATCCGCCCTATCCAGCATTGGGAATGCGATTTACTTGATGCCTTAGAAGTCACTATATGAACTGTAGATCCTGTCGAGGGATGTGAATGTTGCCTTGACCCCGACCCAGATTTCCTGCACTTTTTCCTTCGATAGAAGGCTTTTTAAAGTGCCTATAAGCCTTCATGTTTCCCTTTTATGACAAAAAGTATAAGTGACGGAGAACACATTTTTGAAAAAATTAGGTCAAAAAAATTTATCCTGCCTTATTAATAACGCAGTGAAATTAGCAACAACGCTATATTTGGGCACTTCCTTTGTAATAAATTCCGTGGTAGTGCCCAGCTTTTCGTATGACGCAACACACAAGGGACACTAACTGACAATCATTCAAGTTTAACAAGAAGTGTATAGTCTGTCGCCACAGACTACAATGCTGTAAAAAACCTTCAAAGCTATCAAGTTCAGAGAATGGCCCGATCGGGATGTGGGTGGATGCTCCAACGAGTCTAACTCACGACTGGGCATTTCACTTCATCGGATTCCCTTTTTTAACGACGATCCAGAAGCCAAGAACCGCAGAAAAAGGTGGACGGACTTTGTCTTACGAGCCAAATAAACTTTCAGCAATATGTTCAGACCATTTTCTTCATAAAGATCGCCACCGCCACCGCCACCGCCACCGCCACCGCCACCGCCACCGCCACCGCCACCGCCACCGCCACCGCCACCGC
>WUCR03111787.1:0-17074 GCA_009858155.3 Phymanthus crucifer
TCCCAGCTCCCATTTTACCCCTTCAGGACCCTCTTTCAATCAGAAAATGTCAAGGCAAATTTTTTCAAATATTTCCCTTTAAAATATTACTTATTTTTGCTTTACTCCCCGCTTCTTTCACTCTTCTAATGGTTCGTGCCTTAGCCTAATAACCTAGACGCTCTGAAAATTGATTGCTATGACTACTTAAAGAAATTGCTTCTCTTAACGTAGCTATAAAAACGGAAAGATTGCTACCATCTTAGTTTCGTTAATGAGTTTTACTCGATTAGTTTGAGTAGGACTCTTATCTATTGTAATTTGTTGTATAGCCTGCTGTTTCTTTGCTGATTGGGAGACTAAACTAACGACGTTTGTCAAAGTCACATGAAGAAATGATAATTTATAATACATTCTCGTATTTTCCATATTTCACTTGTGAAGATATGAAAAAGTTGTGTATCAAATGTCCCGGATGTACGCGCGCGTCCTAAACAATTTTCCGCGCCATTGTTGTCGCTCGTTCCTGCAAAACCTATGTTTCTATAATTTTAGTATGCCTCAGTTTGTCCACTGCGCTAGCGCTCTCGTAAAATGTTGTTTTCAACACTCGAAAATAAAATTCATTTCTTCGCGCCTGCGTGTAATATCCTTTTTTTCTTCCTTTTTTTTCAAATATGAATATTAGATAACATTGAACTATTAAAAATTGAATGAAATTGAATTTTAATATTTAGCGTTGGCACAGCGACTATCAATTCTATGAAACATCTCTGAATTCGTCTCCAACATGATTTCTACTGCCGTAACAAATACCTGCTCCGAGAAATAAATCCTATCAAAAAATTTAGATTCGTATAAATATAGTTCTACCCAATAGCTATCGGTATAGGTATTTTGTCGGTTATTTCATAATTTGGCACTTCAACATTTGTATTTTTGGCACAGTTATCATACAGTCATACTTACGTGGATAGTTCAACTCACGATACTTGTCCCCTCATCGTCTCGTAAACTCCCTTGATATCTCGGTGGTTTAGCGGTTTATACCGCATCGCTGCTTTTCTAAACCAAATTGGATTGCACACTTCAATATATTAAGCAAACTAAACTCAGTATATTTAAGGCTAAGAGGTCTGAGTAAAAAGTGACCTAATTTCTGATTGGTTGGTAGCATAAAATGGGAGGAGCTTGCAAATTTGTCTTCCTTGTTTGTCTCGTATCACTCAAAGTGGTATAGACAATTATAAACCAAAGTTGGATGCTTTTATTATGACTTAATGATGGTGTATCGTTTAAGTTAATTGAACGAAAACATGAGCAAACTACTCCATGAGGATATGAAATAGTCAAAACAACGACCCAAAACTACTCTCAGAGACGATGAAAACCAACACTTTAAGAGATTAGCAATGCAACGCAAAAGTGCGTTTGGTGTAAAATGAGCAGCTCTAATCAATTCTAAAATGGAGTTCTTAAGAAGGGCACATTTAACAAGCCAACCTTAGGCGATTCGTGAGATGGTAGACGATTTTCATATATCTTCGTCTGAGGCTTAACAATATTTTAAGATAAAAATGGAATTTCTTTTCTCTTTGGTAAAAAAAAAAAATACTCGTCAATTAAGGCAAAAATGGCTGACTATTCAAAATAATACCTAAGCACTACATATTGTGGTAATATATATAGAGGATATTACACGGTGGTGCGAAGATATGAAGTTTATCTTCGAGTGATGAAATATTTTCAACACGAGAAGATAAACTTCATATCTTCAAGCCACCGTGTAATTTTCTTTTTATTATATAGACAAAAACACGAGCAAAAACTACTGATTTGAGCGGGAAAACATTGGAAGTGACGTCATCGATATCCTCACTAGTGAGGATATGGAAAATATGTCACTCGTATCCCGGATGTAGCTTCGTACGAAATTTACGAGTGGCATATTTCCCAGTAAAACACTCGTGTCTATATAATAAATAACAATTTTTACAGTCAAAGACATGAATGCAAAATGAACGATTAAAAAAAAATGAAAGTGGGAAAAGTATAAGATGTGTATATTAATGGAAATAAGAAAAGGAACCTTGATGTAGGGAAAATAAATATTTAAAACGGTTTACACTAGTAAATTCTAAAAAAGAAAACAATATTTAGAAAAACCGAGCAACTTTTCCATTTCGTCAACCACTTGTTACAAGCTAAACGCTGTTTGACTCGCCTTCCGTTCGCCTAAAACAATCATGTCACGTTCGAACACCGAAAATTAAGATCTCTTAAGATTTCAAGGAAAAAAAACGATTTTCATGATGTCTAGTAAATATATTGTATTTCTCAGACTGAATGAGAAGCTTTTTCCCCGTCCGTTGGGCTTTTGTGATGGCTGCGCAAATAATCAATGACAATCCCTAAAGGTAAGAAAGTTTGAATCCAATTCATTATAAACAAGTGTAGTCGCCGTGAGAAATCGATCAATTGACGCTCATTCAAAGACCATATTTGATATTTTGACGCTAACACACGATGGGACAAGTCATCAAGGTGTGTTCCCGCCCTTTTAATAACAAGATCCACAACTTTAATATCATCGTCCTACCTTAAATCAAAAATACGATATGTTTACGTTTTTTGTCTGGAAAGACGCAGCGCTTATAATGATTTTTTTTTTCATTCTGATAATTATTTTTACTCTTGATTTTATTGTCATCTTGGCCATTGATTAACGTCTGTTGATGTAAACGCGCTCTATGATATTTGGCCCACAAAATCCAAATATAACCGCGTCAGTAATTTTCAAACGACACGCACACCATATGTGAAGTCTAGTCTCGATTTTCGCAGAAAAATTTTCATTTCTTGTTTTCTTTTTTGAGCTCTTATAAAACACTCCTGTTCTATAGTACATTAGTATTTTTTCCGCTAGTTAGTTACAAGTTTTCCAGGAAGCCGATGCGGGCCGTATCAAACTTCCTCCTTTTCATTAATGTTCATCCCTTCAAAAAAAGATTGATAAAAATTCGGACAAACTTGTAGTGCAGTGTTTTTTCGTTTTTTATCCATGAAAGCACGAAACTTAATGTTACTAGCTGTATTATTCTATGTGTTAAAAGCATTCCCTTTTTCTATCTTTGTTTTCTTTTCTCTCTTCCTTCCTACTTTTTACTTACTTTCTTTCTTTCTCACACATAAAGAGGGTTCTGAAGGGGTAAAATGGGAGCTGGGATTGGCCTTCTTCAGGGGCTGGGAAATGGGATTTCATGCACTGGGACTGGGATTCATGAAGCATAAACAATAGAAAAATGGGAATGGGATTGAGATTGAGATTTGGGCAACACAGACTGGGATTGTGAGTTTTGAACTGGGATTTTGAAAAAATGCTTGTCTGGGAAATGGGATTAGGACCCCCCCTTCAGGACCCTCATTAAAGTGGATCTTACTTACGCACTCTTATTATGAGCCTTTTATATGTAGTTTCTTGGTTTGACATTTCGAAAGGAAACCCAAGGTATATATAAAACTGAATCTTATGCGCGGAAAAATAACTTAGATTAGCACGAGGTTAGCTCTCAAAGCAGGAGCAGTTTTCCACAACTAAATTTGGACACACATCGTGACATCATTTACTAACGAAGAATAGATGATCACACAGGAAAAAAAATTAAAAACCATTTATGGTTTTTTAATGGGAATTGCCCATTAATCATTGGAAAAAAAAACGAACACTAACCATTAATGTTTATGTTTATTAATGGTTTTTACAGAAAACCATCATGGTTTATAATGAAAAACATTCATGGTTTTTAACCTTTTTTCCTGTGGATCAGAAAACGATTGCACAAGGCAGAAGCACTGTCTAGGGGGGTTTTTGTGCGCGACGTCATTCGTATTGCCTCCATTTTTCTTCATGAGGAGGGTCCTGAAGGGGGGTCCTAATCCCATTTCCCAGACACGCATTTTTTCAAAATCCCAGAGTTCAAAACTCACAATCCCAGTCTGTGTTGCCCAAATCTCAATCCCATTCCCATTTTTCTATTGTTAATGCTTCATGAATCCCAGTCCCAGTGCATGAAATCCCATTTCCCAGCCCCTGAAGAAGGCCAATCCCAGCTCCCATTTTACCCCTTTAGGACCCTCCATGAGGGATTTGGATGTTTACTAACTGTTTGAGGTTGAAATTAATTCAAAGCATCATTTTCTTGATTATTTTAGCAGTTTTTGTTTGCAGTTGGACCAGGAAATGCGTTATCCGGTTAACGAGGGCATCTTGATTAGGATATTGTTTTAATCAATACCAACTCATTTGTGACAAATGTACAACTCAAAAAAATGTTTTTTTAATTACAAGTGTCAAAAGTGCAAAATGAGATAAAAATACTTCCATCGATAAAAGTTATAAGAAGCACAATATATACATATCAAAAACGTGTTGTTGATATATTTAAAAGATTAAGAACATTATTTATGAATTGTAATGTTTGTAATGTGTTGTTGATTTTTGCTAGTATTGCTACTGTTTCGCTTTGGATGCTGTCGTTGTTTATGTTGTTTATATGTTGTGCGGTTACTTTTGCTACTGATGTTGCTACTGATGTTGCTGCTGCTGTTGTTGTTGCTGTTATTGTTGCGGTTTCTGCTCTGGTGTGTTGTTTTTGGTATTCTTTTATTGGTTACTATATTGGTTACTATTAGTAGGACGTTATTGATGTTGTTGCTATTAGAGAACTTAAGCAACTGACGTCTTTGTCAACACGGACGTCAAAATGCTGGAGCAACCAAATTTTTTCAAACTTTTTTTGTGCTAGAACATGAGGTTATGTTTTTTCACGTTTTGGAAAATGTTCTAGAGGGCGGTAATGCCGATAACAACGGCTAAAATGCAGCGAAATCCATTTTCAAACGTTGTTCACGCCGGTTTTTGACGTCCGTGTTGACAAAAACGTCGGTTGCTTAAGTTCCCTATTGTATTTTGTTGTTGTTGTTGCTGCTGCTGTTGTTGTTATTTATGATTATAAGGTGCAGATTTTTTAGTTACTGTGGTCGATGTTTTTTGTTATAGATGCTACTCAGATCTCTGATAGTCTCGTTGATGCTGTTGATGTTGTTGTTAATGATTATGGTACTGTTTTTATTGATTGTTGTTGTCATTGTTTTTTGTTGATGATTATTGGTGCAGTGATTATTGTTGTGGTTGTTGTTTTTTTCAGTTGTAGATCATCCTATTCAGATCTCTGATAGTCTCGTTGATGTTGTTGACGATGTTGTTAATGATTGCTTAGAATCTTGTTTGGAGTGAGTGCTGAAAGACGAGAGAGAAAGGTTAGTATATTAGTATGTACAGTGTAGGGTAAAGGATGGATGCTAGGCGTGGATGGATGAACGTGGCGACTGCCGGCCAAAGCGAGAATTCCTAAATGACCAGCAGTCCTAAAATGCCCAATCCCTGAACCATGTCGACCCAAAACTACTCTGAGTTTATTCTCGAAGTTTAAGCAAACCCGAAAAACTCCGTATAGCGGCATTTTAGGACTGGCGGTCACTCAGGACATTTACCTTGGCCGGCGCCGGCCATCTAGACACGATGAATCTGGTGTATCTTTCGTTTGTTACGTTATTGAGTGTTTTTCTAAAGGTGAGGGAGCAACTATACGCTTTGTTCACTTACACCACGGTTATACTCTTCTCCATCATTATACCCTTCATTTCTTCTAGCTGCCGGGTCAGGGTAAGTCCTCGCTACCGTATTATCGCTTTCCTTGTTACGGCTTGCGGCAGTGTAGCGACTTGTCTTATTTTTGTCTTTTGTATTCTTCGTATTCTTGCAAAACTTTCAATAAAAAAGGAGAAGAAAGGTTACTTCAAAACTGCGAAAATACTCCAAGTTGTGTGATGTAAATGAAATCAACTCATGAGTGAATGAAATATTTTAACCAAATGTAGCATCCAACATGAGACAGGCAAACACGTTGCAACATGGGACATACAGCATTCGACATGGACTAATGCCACATCCTGCAACAAGCATCATGTAACAAGTAACTTGGAACATGTGACAAGCACCTTGCAACATCATGCATCATATGTAAAATGCAACAGGTAACAGGCGATATGCAAAGGGTTTCATCATACTTACTACAACAAGCACAGAGATGACCATAATAAGAATAATAATGATGAGAGCAACCCCGAGTCCGATGTACAGCCTCTCGACCTCTGTGTATGAGGTAGATTTAGCTGGGGCATTCTTGCCTGCGACATCGACACTTTCAATCTGTTGAGAACAGACAAGGACAGGAAAAGTATCAGCAAAGAAAACAATCGAATGAAGTAATATCAAGAAGGAATACGTTAACAGCAAGAGCAACGAGCAACAAAGTCAGAAAAAGCAGGGACTGAAAATAGCTACATAAAAAGGGGGACAGCAATAAAGAAACAGTACCATAAACATCTTGCCGGATCATCAACAGCAGCAGCAGCAAACCCCTTCACCTACCTTCCCAATGAACAGAGATCCCAGATATCGTTCCAATTTCTGCTCATACAGGTAGTTCACCACATTGTAGATCTTCTTCGTCATCTTCTCATCTATATTTGCAGGATCGTTGTTGTTGGCATCTTTGCTTGCAAATATGTAAACATTTGCTTTCTCGTAGGATGCTTTAGGGCGGCAGTTGTCATTAAAGTTGTACAAGACAACCTGATTGGTCGGTAGAGTGTTTCCGGTATTGTCTTCCATAACAATTTGCTTGGCTATGTTTCCCTTGAGGTAGTCTCCTAAGCTACACATCTCGATCCAAGTGAAGGAGAATTTGATTTTAACGTAAATGCTGGGCTCAGCGGCATTACATTCTGTGGATGAAATCATAGATTGAATGAAATGTTGAGATGGTGTAAGTGTGCACTCCTCTCCTCTTCCAGCTACCTTACCTGCAAAGTAGCGCGTTGCGATAACGACGACAGCCAACAACCAACAAATAGTAATCTTCATTGTTCTCAAATTATCTGCAATGCACAGTTCAGAATAATTTCAAGTTCATCCAAACGTTACACGTTGTTGAAGGTCTTATATTTACTTAAACCTCTACAAAGGTTTAGATGTAGTTCAGGCAAGTACAAATTTGTTGCCATTGGAACGAAAAATTGAGTCCAATTTTACTGCAAAATTCGTCGGGATTCCCATCATTTGATGAATTTTTAAATTAGAAAATAAAACTCGCTTCAACTTGGTTTAGTGAGGTTTGTGTTATGAGAACTTGCATGAAATTTAAAGATTCTGTCATCAGCTGATAAAAATATCTCCAAACAAGAGATTGTATATAAATGTTACTACAACAATCAACTTTGAATCACTTTTTCCTTCTTAGGATAAGCTAAAATTTTCTTAAGAGAGGTTTTCAAAAATCGAGTTATTAAAATGTTAATTTTTTAAAGCTAAATACCGAAAAGAACGGCTCAACATTATTGCGCCATAACGAATCCCAAAAATGACAGCGAAAACGTAAAATCGTTGATATAAATTTTTAAATAATTACTAGATAAAAATGTATTCATCTAAGCTCTATAAGTCGCTAAACAATTCAAACTGTAAGATCTATTTCTCTAACAACGAAATATCTGCTTTAATCTAAAAACCAGTGAATTCACTAAAACCGTCGCAGTTCAATTTGTACAATATACATTTTCAAAGTTCATAAAATCCTTGATTCTATGTAGTGCAGAACCAGTTGAACAAAATTTCGCAACTTTTAAGACGCACTCAGGTAAATATTTTCAAAAGATTACAAATTCTTAGAATTTTACTGAGCCAAAGAGCGAATTGATGTCTAATCTAACAAAAAACCGTTATGATAACAAGTTAAATTATAAAGGGAGGGTCAAAAAAAGGTTCGCCTTACTTTTTGGTGTTGGAGTTAAGATTCAAATGAAAGCCCTTGGTGTGTAGGGGAGCGAGTTTTTGAGGTTTCAAGACGCCTTGGATTACTGAAGTAGTAAAATAGATTAGTTTTGTGACGATGATGATATTGTTCGCGCGACCTGGAGCAGAAAACAAAGGAGTCGTCGCTTGGGTGTTTTCATTTGAATTACAAATTTGTGTTGTTATTTATATTCAAACTTCAACGTAGATTGTTTGGAATTTCACGTCTCTTGGGTTAGTCACTGAGGCATTTGAAGCACTCGTCTGAAAATGCTTGGCAAATAACTTTAATTTTAATTTTAAAGGATAAGAAAGGAGAATGTAGGAGCAAAAATTTTAACGACATTGATTAACGACGATATATTTGCCACAGGAACCCCAGAACCTAGAAACCGTAATCACGTGTACTCGGAAAGGAAAGTCTATGGAAGGAGGTTCTCATTCTCAACCAGCTCGGTACTGCGTTGAATGCGTGCAAGAAATTGATTGTAGTAATTTCCTATTTTCTTTTTGTACGATTGATAAACAGGCCCATAGTTCCAGACATCGATTGCTGAAGCGTCCTATGGACTTACGCTTCGCCAGAGATTTCGACCCCAACGGCGTTATCCCGGAGTGATTTACAAACTGATCAGGAAGCTCGGCCTAAGCCTTAAGGGAGAGGTTAGTCGGCCCCTAGACCATAGAAGATTAACCCCTTGCTATGACCAGCAAACACCAATTGTTCCGAGTGTGTCGATGGAGGTTTTGCTGGGGAGACTTTTTCTTACCATGTGGGACTTGTTTTCAAAGTTCCAGCATGAAGTATGAAACTGACAACCTTGAGCAGAATATTAAGATTGACGTCATATTTCCTTCTTCTTCGCTATACTCTCATATCAGACTCTGTCGATAAACGCTCTCTACTGAGTCTACTACTGCACTTGCGCCTATCTCGTGTCATCAGATTGGAAGACGTTGACTGCCCAATCTTGTATCAGATTGGTAAATGCTCTCCACTGATTCAGAATAAGAGTAATACGAGCAACAAAATCGCGCAACTTGTCGCGCAACACTGTTGCATTGCAGTGCAGAGTAAATGTGCTCGTATTACCACCCCGCGCGCAACAAATTTTCCTTTTTTGCAGGGGGTAGAAAAAGCTTCTATTTCGTGCAACAAAGTCGCGCAACAAAAATTTGGGTGGCATACGAGCAACATTTACTCTACAACTTGCAACGCAATAATATTGTGCGACGAGTTGCACGATTTTGTTGCTCATATTACCGCACCTAGAAGACGAGACACATGCAGTAAAAACTGTTCCATCTCATGAATTTCTTGATCAGGGGTAATTTGGATCGCGTAGTTCTCATCGCTATTTCAAATTCCGTTTGAAAACATCTAGAATTCATCAGATCGCTTGCTTATAAATATCGAGCGGTTTTCGACTGCCGGCCATGGAACTGCACTTATCCATATTCGCATCCCGCATCGAAGAGTGCCTCTGCTATATAGGCCATTGGCGACACGGTTGATTGGTTTGTCGGTAATGGCCATGTAACTGGGGCTAGCCGACCACTGATGTTATGAGACGGAATTGACGAAATTCAATGGATTATTGAAGGATCCATTATGGTGATTTCAATTAAGGATTGCACTCAGTACTCTCACATAGTGTAATGGTCACGACGTGCTTAACACGCAAAATTAAGCGCGAGAAAGGTTGATAAAGTTCCATTCATTCTCAGTGTTCATACCTCTTACTTTGATTCATTTATTCGGAAACTTCAGACAAACACATGCGAGTTTTTTAATCGAAGCTTGCCCTGGATTCCACAATATTAATTTAAAAACTTATGACTTTTGACGATCACGCGCAGAGAGAATGTGACATATGGCGTCGGGATTGCCTGAGAAGGGAAAGGGAGGTGAGGAAGACACATCACTGGTTATTCTAAGTCATGCCCACCTTTTAGTTTATTAAGTCGCACCAAAATTTAAAAACTATTCAATTTAACCTGTTTAATCTAAACTTGGTCCTTGAAGAACGTGAATAAAACTATCAATTGTATTATGACCCTGCATATGTACGTTTTTTTGACATTATCATGAGCTATCAACCAGGGACTGCACAAGTCTTAGCAAATATTTTAAGTGTTGTCAAAAACAGACTGTCAATTTACATCTATCCCATAATATAAATCACCCAATTACATACCAACATTACTTTAACACTCTTTGGGTCAATACTTCACACGAGGCATACATGTACCTCAAATACAATGGGTAAAAATGGGTGCTCACCCTATGCACCCCTCTCCTGAATCTACCCCTGGTGAAGTATGTCGTTTATCCTAAGCCTAAAATATAAAAAAAAAAACACAAAAATATAATTCCTATATAACTATTATTGTGTAAAATATCTTTCTACAATAACTTTTCACATCATTGACTTCATTATTTGGCTAAAATAATATAAAAGATATTCCTTTTAAAGTAAAAATAATTCTAAATCTTCTTATCACTGTCTTTCTTTTGCAAAATATAATAATTTGTACTGTGAATGACTTTTGCAGAACTGGATGTAAGTTGCTGGAAAAAGATGTGGTTATATTTCTCTCAGACTCCAATTCCCATCTCCCTGGAAGCTCAGATTCCACTGGTGATACTCAAACAGACTCTCCTTATGTCCAATACTCACAAGTGTGACACCAAGCTGCTTGCACTTTTCATACATGGCCTTTTCGGTTTCCGTATCAAGGGCACTTGTAGCTTCATCAATCATTGCAATTGTTGGCTTGTGGTAAAACAGGCGAGCAAATGCCAACCTCTGCATCTCTCCTGGAGATAACATATCTTCCAAGTTGCCTTCAATGTCCCCGGCAATCCCTCCTACACGGCTAACAACAGCAGTGAGGCCAACATCATCAAGGATGGTCAGAATCTTCTCATCATCCACCTCACCATTCTCAGTGTACTCCTGATGTACAGGTTGCTCATAGGGATATATTACCTGCTGTTTGAGAGAGCCATCAGACAACAAAGCCCTCTGGGGTAAGAAAATGATGTTACTGGGATGAAAGGAGAGATTCCTGATGATGGTTCCAGAAACTGGCTTCCACAAATTACTCAGCACTCTTAGCAAGGAGCTCTTTCCACTGCCCGTCCTCCCAGTAATAAGAATGTTCTGGCCAGCAATTATGTTGAGATTTAAATCTTTTACAAGAAGCTCGGTTGACTTGGGTGCGGCATAAGAAACAGATTCCAGTTGGAAGATGCTACCAGAGTGCAACACATCCAGAGACTCAGATCTGCTAGCAGGGCTTTCTCTGTCATGATTCTTTTCATTTTTCTTCAGGGTTTCGATTAACTCTCCAATCCTATGAGTATAACCTGCCATGTCTGAGACGGAGTTGGATAGATCAATCAACTTGGTGAAACAGCTAATCAGATACATCGAAACAAATGAATTCTTGCTTATTTCACCACTCAGAGCTGTTGGAGACAGACTGTCATATTTACCGGCAAAAATAGCAATGGCAATGATAATGTAACTGAGTATTGCTCCAACGTAATCAAAAAAGTTGACAGAAAAATCCAGGAAGAGCTCATAGTTGACCAATCTTTGTTGGACGGTCAGCAGATTTTGAAGTCTTCCATTTGTTCTTCTTTCTTCAAGCATCCCTGATCTGCAAAAAGCTAGAGCCTCTGAGTTTACCCTTACCTGTTCAAAGTAAAGAAAAAACTATTTAACAAAAACATTCTTTATGAAATAGCAGGCCATATAGAATTATAAAATGATGCATATGAGATTGTAGCAGCTCCCTGCCTTTGAGCAGTCCAGGGGCTATAATTTAACAAGATGTTACTTCCACATATTTTTAATTGCACATCTCCAGAGCAACAGTACTGTATGAAAACAATTAACAAAAATTGACTTTATGACTAGGCGCGTGCCCTGAAGATGCACAAGTTGTGAGAAAGCTTGGCATATAATTAATTATACATGGAAGAAAGGTCAGCACTCTTTCATATCGACCGAAAGGACATTCCATTGTCTTATGAAACAATAGAACGAGGAGAATCACAAAAGAAAAATGCCTCATTCTATTGTTTCATAAGACAATGGAATATCCTTTCGGCCAATGTGAAAGAGTGCTGACCTGGAACAAACATCTTGTTAAATTATGACTATTCCCATGAACAAAATCATTCTTTAGTCCAAAGGTTGTTTCTGGGTCTGATCTGTGAGCTACTGCGTACAATTATGTGGCCTTACAGTCAAAACTGCTCAAGCTTAGAGACCATTAAGGAATTCATTATTAGCTCACCGAGTTCTTCAACTTGATAATATAATATCTCTTTGATTTTTGACTAGATTCTTCAACAATTGCTATGGCCATTTTGATTACCTCACCCCTCACCCCCTGGGTTTGCTATTGCATCATGCTCATCACTGACCTGCATATGCTTGAACCTGAAATCTCCTTCAAGTTTTTCCTGTCTGACAACCAGTGAGATGATAGGAGTCATGATAAGCCTATTGATGATGGTGCCTAACAGGAAATACCCAAAAATACTGACTGGGCCAATATATCCTGCACTGGAATAACACTGGTAGGTATAGTACGCAATGGTGAAAGGAGAAATGATCACAGCTGCTATGATTTGACTGAACTGCTTACAAAAGCGATCCACATCTTGGGTTATACGCTGGTCAGGGTTGTCTATGCTTTGGTCCAACACATTGAGGTTGAAGTATGCGTCAAGCTTGAAGTACCCTTGGTGGAGATACCGGGTTAGTAAACCGCGCCATTTTACGTACAAGAGATTGCTCACATACTGTACTAAGCTCTTGCCCAAAGCTGTGCCAATGATGAAAATTAGAGAGAGGATAATCAAGGAATGAAATCCTTGCTTATCTCTGCTACCAAGGACATCGTAATACTGACTTGGAATCAGGCCAGTATTGTAGACCAGCATTTGTTCCGCCAGAGACAAGCCAAGAAGGATCAGGAAGAGAAGAGAAGTGGTGGACAAACATTTTGGGAAAATGATCTTCAGGCAGCACCAAAATCGACGGAAGAAGACAAGATCTAGCTTGAGGGACTTCGCATTTTTGTCTTTTCGGGGAGACATCTTTCCTTGCTATTCCTTGCTCCTTCTGAAAACACGTGACACAGGAACCCCAACATGCGATAAGATATCAAGATATCATATTTCACTTGTTTTTCTTTACTTTTATAAGTCACAATTTCGTTTCACGAAATGAGATTTTCCATTTAGAACAGCAAGAAATAACAGTAATGTACTGCGCTATGGCTAAGCCTAGCTCAGAGACAAAGATTTTATAAATTTTCCAATTTTTTTCGAAAACAAGGCAAACCTTTTCTTCAACATTTCGAATCGTTGGTACTTCACTAATTGTTTAAAATTTTTTAACGAGCTTTTTTCCATTCTTCTTATAAAGTTTTGCGGAAAGTAAACTTCTCTTCCCCCACCCCCACCCCTAAAGGAAGAAAGCCAAAAACAGACTGCTGGCCTATGTTATTGCAGTCTTCTCTCAATCCAAAATGGCGGCTAAAGTGGTGGCTCTACCTCGTGGGAAACCTTCTCATCGAATTTTCTCCGTCCTTAGACGCTGTTTATCCGCAGCTGCTGCAGCAGAAAAACCAACCTCAAGCCAAACAGGTATTCCATTCATAGTCCCTCGCCATACCATCAAAAAAGCTTTAACTGTGCATCCAAAATCGAGAGCTTTCCAGCCTAGCCTCAAACACCAATGGCTGACCAAGACTATCCTCAACCAGGGTTTACCAGCATCATACCTTAAAAATTCCGATCTTTCATCCGAGGAGATTCAGAAATCACTAGAAATTTTCCAAGGTTCTCTAATGCAACAGCTTGGTTTCCAAAAAGAACTCAAGAAGCACAAGATTAATTTTGAAGACGAAGTTAAACATGGGATATTTCAGGACATTCTGAGAGTATGTTGGGGTTTCTCGGATAAATGTTCGAGACTAAAAGAAAGCTTTTTAGATGTAAGTCCTAAGATCCAGACGCACTGGGTAAGAAGACACGACTTTTGTCAGCTGGTTTTTCATCCTGATTTGGTGTTGTGGACAAGTGTTCCCAATGTTGTTTATGAAAAAGGTAAGCTTAGAATTCTATTTGAAATAACACAACTAATAAATTTATACCCATAGAAATTTATACATCATGCAAAACAGTATATCGAGACTAGGTACATATTGTTCTTTAGAGAATAAGGCTTTTTGTTGGAGTTGTATCTATGCCTTGTATTTTCTTGTGCACAAACATTAAACACAGATATAATACTATAGAGAATGAAAAGAGGCTAAAATTGAAGATGGCAGTACAGGCAACCCTATGGGGCTTGAGGGAATATCAAAGTTACTCTTCTAGACGTGTCAGTATCTAATGCGTATTAATACATATATCAATGCTATTTCAGATATTGAGTCTACCATAGAAATGGCACTTCCAGGACCTTATGATTCCTATAGCCAAGGCCTTTTCCAGCATCCTATAGTCCATCTACGCAACTTCCCTGGATACCAGCCAGGAAAGAACAATCCTTTCCCATACAGCCATACCATATTCCTCTCTGATGTAAGCAACCAAACTATTGAGAAAATCTATGCATATGGAATCATGAGTATGTTTGCTGTCCTTGTATCAAAGGCAATCAGCAATGGGAATTTTGTGGGACAGCATCTAGAAACTCCATTGACAACACAGTGTGTTATATCTAATGGCAAAGAAATAATCCTCATGAGTTACCAGTTAAATACATTATCACTACAAGAGGATCATGGAATCAAAAACCTTGCATGGGCGACTGACAAAATGAACTTTTTTACAAGTCCAGAAGAAAGTGATAGTGAGAGTGGAAGTGTTAAACTTTATGGTAGTTTTGATACAAGGAAAGATCGTCCTACAATTAATGAAACATGCATTCAAAACTTGATGGCATTTATATGTAACTAGGATTTGATGGCTTTGAGATTACTTTGCTGTCAGGCTGGTGTTAACAGATATTGAATTATATAGGTCTATGTTTTCATTGTATAAAAGTTTGAAGATTTATATATTAAATATGAGCAATTTTGTTGTTACTTTTGTTGGATTTTTTTAATGAGCTGAAGGCACCATACATGTATTGAGAAAAGCACGATATATTTTTAAATTCTTTAATTTAATTAAAATATTACAAATTAAATATAAATATATAATAAACAAAATGTTTATCCACTTCTGCAATTACCTGTAATGAATGGATAATATTTCTAAATTTGCTTTGTACTCTGTTGCTAAGTTAATATGCCATTACTGAGGTGGATGTGGGATATAATATGAGGCAAAGCCTTGGGTCGATATATCTCACATCCACCTTGGAAACTGTATATAACTGTCACAGAGTGCACGCACTAAACCCGTGAAACAAATATTAATTTTTGGGACTAAATAGTGATAACTAAACAATAGAAAACAAAGGATTCTGTGTGAAATCGTACTAAGTACTATTTATTGTTCATGGGTTTAGTGCATGCACTCTATGACATTGGGAAAGTTTCTTAAGAACAAGGTTGATAACTTGATATCAACCTACTCGGGAGGTTGATAACTAGATATCAACCTTGAAGCCACCATTGGGTAAATACAAAGAATAAAGACTGCCAATGATTAAAAGAAACTGACTCAATAATGATATAAGTAGAGTTCTATAATCTCAATCAGGGCCGTAACCAGAAAATTTACCGGGAGGGTGCACATAAAATAAAAATGGACCTATGAGTACTATAAAGGGTAGTAGTAGCCGTTTTAGTAGCTTTTTTTATCAGCTAATGTCACCTTTTTGCCTTATGTAAGTATCTCCTTGTTGAAAATCATACGTTAGATCTGCATTTTTTCCAAGCAATTAACAAATGGTGATAAAAAGCGGACCATTTGCTCTGATGGGGGGTGCACGTGCACCCAGTGCTCCCCCCATAGTTACGGCCCTGTCAATGACATTATTGGCATTTTTCATCCTCAGCTCTTGAATTTAGCTCATTTTTGCTTAAACGTTAATCAATGTTGCCTCCTCCAGTAGTCATGATGATGGAATGGCAGCAAAGAAAGCTATAATAATGAAGCTATTTTTATATAATTTTGTGTTGTTGCTCCACATTCAATAAGCAGAATCTATGCATTCTCTAATTCTAGTAATACAAAATGCTATAGCTAGCCAGTTAGCACTAAACATACAGAACTTCACCTGCCACTGCATATGTCCTCATTTTCTATTTATTATTTTCTACAATATTCTTCTAATTTATTCGATCCCATGTAAGGGCTTTATAGCAGCCATCTTGGAGGGCAAAAAGGGTAATATGGTGTTGATGCAAAACAAATAAACGAATTTTGATATGTTTCCCAAATTGAGAAATTCAGCACATCTTGCTAGGAGTTGTGTTGCATGGAGTAAGGGAACTTGCTTCTCATTGAAACCCCAGGATTATATGACTACAGATGTATTTGAAGTCCATGCAATGTTCTATTTTTTGGTGATGATTCAAAGCAGTTTAAATAGGACTTCAGACTTTCCCTCTGCTTCAGACTTTTTTGTTTGTGTTTACCATCTGCAGAACAGCATTTATTTGGAGGGAACAGCCCACTCTTGTGCATTTGTGTTGTTGATTTTCTACAGCTGGTTATACGTCGTTCATAACTAATGCTTTTATGCACCATCTGTTGGTTTAAAATGTTAAAGTCAACATGAATGTTAGGGGAATTTTTTTTTTTTGGGGGGGGAGGGAGAGGAGGAGAGGGGAGGAGAACTATGGGATTCAGAGAAGTCTTTAAAGAATAATCTCAAAACATTCCATTTGGCTTACCAAGACAGCGAACTTGAAGGTCTGACCATATGACATCAGCCTGTGAGAAGCTAAAGAATCCAAGTTGACCTCCTCGGATTTCAAGATCTCTTAGTGTGCCTGTATCCATAATCTGTCTTGTACCTTGCCACATTCGCAGTCTGTGGGGATGAAAAAATGTGAGGTAGTGGTACTTTGAAGAACGTTCCCAACTTCCTCTTAACCTTTTTGGAAACATAGTTATTCGAGGGAGATGGTTAGGAAACCTATTGTTATGGGTCTTTGTTCGCTTTAGATGTTGAACCGGTCTTGACCCTGCAC
>WUCR03112803.1:0-17036 GCA_009858155.3 Phymanthus crucifer
AGGGGTAAAAATCTTTTGTTGCCACGCCCACCTTTGTAAGGTTCAGGTATCTTTTAGGGGTCATTTTTGAAATTTCCAACGAGCACCCCTACCCTTTTCTGGCAGGAGTCCCCCCCCGGGTTCCAAATATAGCATAGCATTGCAGACTTCATAGTGCTGCAAAGTTGTGGACGTCACATTATCACACGTCTCCCGTCGAAATTGCTGTTATTATAGTGTCACAGACATCTCAGCATTGTTGCCACATTGTAGATGTTGTAAATATCATAGACTTTCTGGATACCACCGCATTGGAGATGTTGCAGTGTGTGAACATCACAGCATCACAGATGTCACAGGATCATTGATGTCTGAGCATATGGTATCCTGGTGTTACAGTTGATTCCATGAAACTTCGGCCACTTGGTTCCCGAAGTTCGTTCGGAATTTCATAACTACATTCCGAAGTATGTAAATTTTTAGCAGCGAACTTCGGAACTTCGATGTGAACTTGAGAATGAACTTCGAATCGAACTTGGGAAGTTCAGCTGGCTTTTGTTCGCTCGTTGTTTCGGCAACATTGCAGACTTGGCGCTTATTTCTTGACACAAGTGGGGATTCATCTTTGAGCAATTGTATTTGATATTTAAGTTCCAAGGGACATTTTGGGGAACATAAAGTCCAAGCGGTTCATCGCCAATCAGTTTGATTTTCAGCCTCGAGCTAAACTGATTAGCTCAGCTTAAAGTACCAAAGCAAATGACTCGTCATCCAGTTGGTCTTGAAATGTTGTTTTAGTTTGTCATTTTCTGCATATGAGGCTTGTTCGGAAATATGTTAGTGTAAACTACCGCTCAACTTCAGGCTGAACTTCCCAAGTTCATTTTGAAGTTCATTCTGAAGTTCACGCCGAAGTTCCGAAGTTCGCTGCCAACTTCATAAAAATTTACATACTTCGGAATGTAGTTATGAAATTCCGAACGAACTTCGGGAACCAAGTGGCCGAAGTTTTATGGAATCAACTGTAAGCATGTTGCAGGCTCTATCACAAGCAACCTAGTTCAAAGGGCATCACACAGGTCATTGTATAAAATAGAAGTTAGTAGAAGCACAAACATCTCATAGTATACAGTAATGGTGAAAACACTCATCTCTCAGTGTTATTTGTGATTAGTATCATTTGTTTCTTTTCTCCATTTTTTTTCAGGAATCACTGGACGTAAAAGAACAGTTTGGGCACCTGAACAACTGGTATGAGGAAAATGTAAGTGTTATTTGCATGGTGGGTATGAGTTACAGTATGACACACGATGATATAATGCCTCAGGTGGCATTCGGTAATGGTGATGATCATGATTATGATGAAAACAGCAATGATGCTAATGATGACTGTCCTCACATTTAAGTAGATTTCAGTGTTGCAATCTTTACTCAGCAAAAAAAAAATATTAACTTCTTTATTTTAGGTAGAATTCTTATGCCGCTGTGTATCTTTGCTCAGAGAGGACCTGTCAGTATTAATACAGTGTGTAAGTCTGCCTCCATTTGTGACTATTTGCTTGTTGTCATAGTCTCCTTTGCAGCCATTTCCGGTGTCGTCATGCAGAGCGAAAACTCCCCCTTTCACTCTGCGTAATGACACCAGAAACGACTGCAAAGGAAACTATCGCTTTCATGGCCTGGAATAGGTCTGGTAGTACATTGAATCCCATGAAAATTTATTGATCTCCGCTTACTTTTAACCTATAATTTGGTTGGTGAATTCCACAGGGACTCGTTGGGATGGACCTTGAAGTGGATTCAACTGATCCCAACCTGACTAATGATGTTAAGATGTAAGATGCTTGATTTAATTATAAAATAAGGATTATTATAATCACCCCCAACAAAATTCTAAACTTTGCCCAAATCAAAAAGCTATATCATTCCTACGAGTTGACTTAACTTTCTATTGTAATTTGTTTGTGTGTAGGTTTGTTGGTGCTTGCAGTACCATGAATACATTGAACCTACCAGCAGGCATGAACCAGATGGAGGTATTTATGAAATGTTTACAGTTTTTTTTTATGTTTGCTCTTGGAGCTTTTATGCAGGGGGAATGGATGAGAGGAATGTGAAGCAAGGCTTTGGAGATGATATTTTGTGATGTTGCTTGCATCATTGCATAATATTAGACATCGTCCTTTGGGACTACAGTACCTATCCAGTGTGTTGCTAAGAACATTGCCGTAAAAGGTCATAAATGGGCATCCTCGGGTAACAGGGTGTATTGTGGGGGAGGGGGAGGGAAAAAACGCCCTGGTTCCCCAAGGATGACGTTTGGGATGCCATTCTAACACTATGCAAAGCACCATCACACAATTCAATCTTGTAAAAAAATTTTCTTGATGTCCCATAGTCCATATTACGACCGCCATTTTAAACTGACAACAATGCATTCTGGGACGGTTATCTCCACTTCCAGTTGACTTTGATTGGCTGTGACGGAGATAACTGTCCCAGAATGCAGTACGTTGGTTATAAAAATGGCGGTTGTAATATGGACTATGCAACTTCACAAGCAAACCACATGGTGTGTTCACACTTTTTGTACATAGATCAAGGAACTAAGACTGATAAAGTTGAAAAAAATGAGTTGGGATAGATGTTGACTTTTCTTTTCACAGGGCAAGTCTCTGGAAGAAACAAACTTCCTACCAACTTCTTTAAAACTAACTATAGATGCTGAGAATAAGTGTGAATTGAGCACACAAGGTAATCATATGAAGGACACAAAATTAGGAAATTGTTGTTTCAATCCAATCCTTTTTATCCTTCTAATGTTGAGAATTCTTAATCTACAGAAGCTACAATATTCTGTAAAGAATGGGCAAAGACAATGCTGAGTGGAAAGGCTAATGATCCCATGTTCCTCAGAGAAGTCATTGAAAACTACCAGTTACGAGTAAGTGCATATTGTTATTATTACAGCGCGAAGCGCGCTACCGTTGCCAGCAGACAAAGATTTTTGATGAATTTTTGGCACTTTTTTGACATTTTTTCAAAGGAGCCGCATACAATGATTTAGCGTGGGAAAAACACAAGAAGTTAATAAGACAGGCTTGTGAATACATGGTTCGGTGTATGCAGCGCCTTTGAAAAAAATGTCAAAAAAGTTGCAAAACATTCATCAAAAATCTTTATCTGCTGGCACCGGTAGCGCGCTCTTCAAAGCGATACGTTAATTTTTTTCTATCAAAGCTTTTTTACTAGTCAAGGGTCGGAGCTATATGAACAGTCTTGGGACTAAAGTATGTTTGTTTCTATATAGGTCAATCATGATCTAAACACCTTAAAGAGGTTATTCCGGCAGGCAGAGACAGACCATTATGCTCTATACAGGTAAAAATAGTATATTACCTATACATGCTTTACTTTGATGTGTTCATATACAAGGAGTCTATGATTTTATCTCAACTTGCGCGCAGTGTTTAAGCATTCATTTGGATGCGTTTGGCAAATAAACGCGCAGGAATAAGAAATACACCAAGGTACATAAACAATAGTGTACGTGCACCAACGATGCACACACACGAAGTAGCGTAGGCGTAGAAAAATACAGTTGGGCGACTAAACCTTTTCACGTAGGAAGACGCGCGCGCACCCAGATTCACACAAAGTATAGATGAGAATAGTCTCCTCGCAGCCGTCCTTAGTCTCGTTCCGTTCCACTTCTAACGGAACGAGACTGAGGACGGCTGCGAGGAGACTAAGATGAGAATGTAAGGGGCTTTTCTTTCAAAAGTTTGCATATCAACAATTATAGGCTCATCAGATAAGCCACACACACACGAGAGGAAGTGCGCACCCGGGGCATTTAGATTTCTGTACGAAAATATACGCGCACGAGCGAGACAAGCGGTTAGGCACACAACTCGGAAATGGACTAGCTAATCCAGAACTGCACCCACTTTTCACAATATTGTTTATTAACGCGCGCTACACTGCTAACCATTAGTACTATATAGTGATAATTAAACAATAGGAAACAATTGGACTCCTTTTTGTAATGTTACTGATAAGTACAGGTACTCATTATCTCCACGGGTTTAGTGAGTTAACTCTACGCGCGCGATGGGATACACGCTACAGAAAACGTTCCATAACACTGCGTTCATATTGTATGGCGGGAGGGCAGGTGAAATTAAGAAGGGATCTGAAAAAAAAATTATCATTAAAATGGGGGGTCTGAAAATAATTTATAAGAGAAATGCGGTGGATTCAGGAGGGGAAGATAAGTTTGTTTTCCTTTTGTAGGGATTTTTTTTTTTTTTTTGGTAGGGGACTGCAATGGGGATCTTCTAAAGAACGATTTCACCTACTATACATTATAAACGCAACCAATATTTCAGCTGTACCCGTGTCCTTCCTAATCCACACCACTACTGTATAGATTTCCACTTACACTACGAAAAACCTCGTTAGCTTCAAGTAGATCTTTTAACCCGATAATAGAATTAAATATTGAAGTCATCAGGGATGCTTGTTTGCGACCTACGCGTTGCTTAACACCGCTTATACAAAAAACTTTTCCAGTCACGTCCAAACTAAACCTGAAATCTATAACACTGATTTATAAAAAGGGCCTTCATCTTATCCAAGAATAAACAGTTTAGGTACCAAAAGGCCCGTTCACACGTGCGATATTTGCGGCGATTTTGACTGCGATTTTCGTGGCGATTTTGATCATAGTAAAAATTGGTAAAGAATTTGCTGGAAAAGATTTATGCGGGATACCATTATTTTCCAAACAAATGTATATTTAGAAGGGTACGACAAAATTCGTAATGTTTTTGAAAATCGCAGCAAAAATCGCACGTGTAAACGGGCTTTAAGAGGCGATATACTGGGACGTGTGCTTAATCTGGCGCTATGTACATAGGATTTTTCAGTTATGGTTCATTAAAAGGTGCCGTATTGGTTATGCTAAGTAGAAAAGAATTAATACTTAATAAGTTTAGTCTGGGGCTACGAGAAATGTAGTCTATGTTGTTCGCTTGTATTGAGGTCCATTCATGTCTCGTTTCCAAGAAAGAAGGAGGAGGGCGCAGCGGGCGTAAATACATTTCATTCTGAACCAATCAAAACGAACCAGAAAATCTAACCAGCCAATCAAAGAGCTTGATTTTAGATGCCAATTTACTGTAAAAGTCGATGTTTTTTCTTTGAGTCGAGAACTAAAAAGCAGTTCTTTTGATAAGCCGACACGACGGCAATATCACAGTAATAAATTATCAGAGCCGCATATCTTAATTGACCAAAAAGCCTTAGTATAATATCGCTCTTCCTCGGTAATTACTGTAAAAAACAATACAAAGACATCGGGCTTTATTTCAATAATTTGATCAGGCAAACAAACCCGCTTCGAAAAAAAAATGTTTATAATACCTTACTTACCTTCTGTAGATAGTATTCCGCTAGTAAAATACTTTATGTAGTAGACATTAGATTGATGTATTCACGACGTTCTCTCTCCTGTACTCCTATTTTAAGACGGTTGTTTTCAGGAGTGTGATGCAGGAGTTTACAAAGGATTTCCGCGATCTTTTTAGTGATAAAACACTTTAATAAATCGTAGACTAAAATGTAAAGATGTGAAACTCCACTCAATGTTTTCCCATTTTTTATTAGACTGTCGTCTGGAGTTGAAATAATGACAGTTTGATGACGCATTTTAATAAGACGTTATAGATAAAAAGATATTATTAAAAGCTTTGATTAGGAGTTATAACTTTGTTAGTCATATCAAGATTAGTATTTTAAAAAGAAGCGATTACAGGGAATACGATATAAAAAAATTTGATTCCGTTCGAGGCGACTGAATAGATTGGAGAAATTAAGGAATTGAATTTATGCCAGAATGATGAGGTCTGGATCGCGTAGCGAGAGCGCGCAGGCGCGCGAGGAAGTCGCGACAAGTCGATCGACTTGTTCCTGCAGTAATTCAATTTCAATTTGCAGAGAGGTTGGGATGTCTTTAGCTGAGATTCGTCCGTAACGGATTGACATGGCGTGAATATCTCGTTTTTGTTCTTTTTTTCCCTCTTTTTTAACTTTTTCCGTAAAAGTTTTCTTCTTTTTTTCTTGTTTGCGTGACTTTCAAAACGTGATAAACGTATTGCATGAGGAAAACATCAAAAAATGTTGAAATGGTTTTTATTATTTTAATCTCCAAGGATTATATTTTAAAATGATGTTAAATATCATTTTTCATTATGCTTATGCAAGGTGTCACGGAACAACATTCTGACCGAAGTCTTTGAAAAACTCCGCATAAGAAACTTTTCGTCGCACTTTTTTCTTGTGAGATTTTTTTTAAGTTTTTTTGGCATGATTTGGACTTCATAGTCCACGTTTATTAAATCCGTGATTTATTTTTTTCGTTACGAAGCAAGTATCGCATTGTTTCAATCTTCGAGGATTATGGCGCGTTTAGGCATAACGATGTCCACTGTCTCATCGATTCAACGGCATAAAACATAAAATTATTGAGAAAAACGTTTCCGGTTATTTTTCATTGATTTCTCAGGCAAAACATCCAGCCAGCCTATTTAACAAGACCGACAAGACCCTTGTTAGATCATCATGATTATAAAATCGGTCTCTAAATATCCAGGCTATTTATTAAAGCCGGAGATAATTGTTAGGGTGAATAATGGATGTAGGAAATGAGATGAAACTAGATTACAAATCAGGCAAAGCCCAACACACTTTATCTTTTACTCACACTGTGCTTGTAGCCAATGCGCAGCGAGTCTAACCGAGATAAAGAGCGGGAAAACCTCAGACAACCATAAAAATTGGCGGTCAATATTTTCGAACGCTTTCAAAAATATCGCAGGCGCGCGCATCGAAGCGAGGCATTCATCCATTTACATGTGAGGGTCTGGAAACGGTCAGGCGCGCGCAGAACTCTCGAGAACATAAGTAGGGTGGTAAAGCATTAGGTAGCATTTGCGCTCATTGTACTGTCTTTGCAGGGGCGGATCCAGGGGGGGATGCAGGGGGTTCGCACCCCCTGAGATAAGCGATTAACGATAAATTATGCCTTCATTGTTATCCATTTTTTAATGCTCGAGTCCCGAACATAAATGGTGCACCCCTCCCTCAAAGAATTCCTGGAACCGCCCCAGCTTTATTATCGCTATTCGTACTCCTGAAATCTTTTCGCCATGACAGTAGATTGTTTTGACTTTCCCCGTCACAACTACCCTGCGAGGGTCAGAAAAAAAACCTCTGCTCGCAGGGTACGTCGCAACTAAACATCTTAGACAAAACGAAACTTCAGAGACAAACAAAAGAAAAGAATTCCTAAATATCACAGCTTTTGAATAATTGATACCTTTTTCACCCCTACAGCTTTTGACGCGCGTATTTATCAAGCTTCTCCAAGAGCTCAACTATGAAATTTCCCCATAGAAATGTCCAGCACAATTATCACAATATTTACTGGCAATATATAATCGAGCCCTCTTAATCCCGCTCGTAACTGCGGGATTCGATTAAGATCCCGCGGCCCACAGACGCGGCTTATTAGTTTCAAGCCCAATTCTGCAGCAGCTAAACCATATAATTCCCCTTGTGCGGTCAAAATCCTGCACTAATATCCTGAATCAGATTGAATCAGTGGTAGAATATATCTCAATTTGCACGTGAATCTAACTCGGCCCTTATTGACGTCACCGCACAAAGCGCAACCAAAACAAGTCTGGAAAGTGAAAACGGTGAATTTGATCATGCAGTATGGTTATTGTGTTTGGTCAATAGTGTTGGGAGGTGGTCTAGAGTGATGTCTAGGACGATGAGTGAGTGATCAGCATTCCATGGAAAATAACCTGTGGGTGGACAGTTAACTAAAGCCTGGTTTTTACTAGTGACGCAAGCACAAGCATAACGACATACGCAAGCGCAGTTAGTCTTCTATGGTTAGTTAACCCCTTTGTATTTGGGCAGAACAAAACATTCAGTCAACCTTACAATACTTTCTGCGCTTGCGTATGTTGTTGTTGTTCTTATGTTTGCGTCGCTAGTGAAAACCAGGCTTAAAGTACTATCTGTGCTTGCGTATGCCTTTGTGCTTATGCTTGCGTCGCTAGTGAAAACCAGGCGTTAGGGAACTAGGGAGAACCCACATAGTATGCAGTTGATGTTTTTATTCATCAAATCTATTGTCTGCTATTGTCGTTCTATCTATTGTATTAGGTGTGATTCATTGTTATTTGCTGAATATACTACATCAACTGCGTGCTGCGTGGGCTCTCCCAAGAGAACTATACGATTGTTTCACATAAAAGACATCGACGCCCATACGGGATTAGGCCTCTATTCTAATTGTTTGTCGAAACTACCCCTCCCTCCCTCCTTCCACTCCATTTGGTGGGCTCTTTTCAAAAATATCGCAGTCGCAGACATGAAAAAGACGCATTGTATGGCAAGATCTTGGATGGCATCGGACGGTACTGATATCCAGCGTGTGTGTCGACGCGGTATTTTTAAAAGCGTTCGTTTGCTAGTCAAATTCCAAGGTTTCACTTTGTTGACATGGTTTTGTATTTTTTATTGTTCACCATAGGTCGTACCAGTTCTTACTCAAATGCGGTAATGGGCCAGTTCTTCTGCATAACACAAAGCAAGAAGCCTTAGCCATGTCTTCCGAAGAGACTTTAGACATTCTGATAGTCCTTGAAGATTACATCAAGAACTACAACAAGTTTGCTTCGATGGAAAGTTCCTGATCGAGAGATATTTCAGCCATAATATATTTTAAAAACTTTTAGGCTCGTCCTGTGTATTTTTGACGTTGCGCCTCCTAGTGACGTCATTAATAACATCACGCACATACTCACGTGGTCATTTGTCGTACTAGAAAACCAAAAACCAAAAATATCTATAAAGAAATTCTAGCATCCTCGGGGACCCAGAAAGATGAAATTTTATTGTCCCAGATAAGTTTTCCATGCGTAAATCTACTCCTCGGACGAACCCGCCCATGAACACGACGCCGCGGTTTTGTTTGCGGTTTTCTTTGACCTCCTGCAAAGTATTGGATACGGACTGGCGAACAGGCCATCTGTATTTTTGCGTCATTTACTACATCTACCTTGCACTCTTTCTTTTGTTCAGTTCATTAGAGGCAATTGTCTTGCTATTCTCGTGAAGTATGACAAATTTTAATGAGAAAGAAAATTCGCAAAAAATTCTATAGTTGTATCAATCAAACCGCCCACTGCAGTAAGTGCTAGAACGTTACAATCGGAACTCTAATGCCTCCCACGCATTTGTTGTTCTCCACCTCGGTATCCGTGTCCAGCCACTCCCAAGGGGACGCTAGTTGTGTTTTGCTTGGTCAGCATCTAGTAAATTCTGGGACGTACCACCTCTTGTGATTGGATAAAAGTAAGACAAAGGGAAGCAAATTGACTGCCAGTCTCCGTCAGGAATTTACTTGACTAATTATGAATAATCAATGTATGTTTACGAAATAACCATAAATGACTGAAAATGGTTTATTTATAAGTTTACGAATTGAATAAAATTTAGGTATAAACAAAGTTCCAGGAATATCGAAAAAGTATAAACAAATACATATTGTAGAATGATACTTTTGTTTTAAAGATTTCTAGTAAAGGAGTAAAACTCTATGATTACTGTATAAATTCTGTCATGTATGATTTAAAATAAGTCAACAAGAACGATGTCACAAAGGTTTTACAGCTGTTGTCACGGCTAACAGGAAAAGTCTTCCTAAGTACTTGTGAAACAGTCAGGAAGTGTTGTTCACTGATTACGTCATAGACCTTGGACTCCCCGATGAGTCTGTGGTATCTTATTTTCGAGAAAAACAAAAATATTTGAAAAAAAAACTGCTCCTCGACGACAAACAATTCAAACATTTTTGCTTGTGGGAAAATTTTTATCATAATTGTCATGGATGGTGGTTTTCATACATAACAACCATTTGTTTGTTTTAAGGCTTTACTGAAGAGATGAGGTTATCCCTGCTCGTAAACAAATAAATAAGCTAATTCTATAGTTGTATAACTAAGGGCTTGCCCCAAGGCATTGAGAAATTGCACGCCCTCCGACCTTCATGTCCAAAGTTTATTGAACGACCTACTTAAAATAGCTGAACAGGCAAAATAAATACAGCGAGTCTAGCTGTAAATTCTTGCAACCAATGCACAGTACTATCGTTATATCATATATAAATTTCCATTTTTGAAAAGGTTAATTTTAGGACGGTGCAAAACGGTTACAAAACTATCATTATGGAGAGGAAAACGCCCTCGAAATCAATCACGAGGGACACGTAAGGTCCACGTCCGCAAGCAAGTCGAATAATCAGTTAGGCATGGATTGTGATATGACTCATAGCATAATAAATTCTTCATTAATATTTATTCCTATTGCACGCAATCTTTGAAATATTAAAGCCACTGTAATTGTTCCGAGGAGGTATATTGAAAAATATTGCAAAGCAAAGTTTAAAAGTTTGTTGTACAGGAAGTGAAAAATTTTCAAGCGTCCTGTTTCTGATGCCCTTTATTAGCTCACTAAAATAATTCAGTTTTCAATGGTTTTGTCTTCACTTCAAACACAAAATCGAGAGAAATATTTCAAGACAATAATTAGCAGGATCAGCAGGGTTTTATCTAAGAATTATACTCTAATATTTTGGCCAGTGAGTATTAAATTTTCTTAATGTCAGATTGAAGATTGTGATTGTTCGAAACTTGACTTACGAAACAAAGCAATCTGCCGAATCTGCCGGGCATTTTCTTTAGAATATTAGAAACAAAATCTCCAAAATACTTTCTTTCTGCAACCTGGGTGCGAGTTTGGATTTTGGATTTTGAGTCCGAAAAATAAGACCTTTGAACCGGCCTCAAGGATTGTTGTAAATTTCGGACTGGCCGTCGGAATTTGAATGAAATTGACATACTTGGCTAGTTTTGTTGTTTACCATTTTGGAAGTATGTTATATTTTTAGCCCACGTGGCTAGCAAGGTTTGAAATATTCAAATAGAAAAGCCAAAGGTATAACCAAAAACCATGTAAAATATCGGAAATGATTGGAACCGATGAATACAAGTCCAGCAGGTTTGGGACTTTTAGGTACAAAGTAATGCTTGATTGCTTTGTGGACGCTTGGTTTTGACGCGGGAAATACTAAAGAACTTTCTGAATCTCTAGAGCCAAAATAACCTCTCATCACAACATCACACAATCATGTGCTATAGATAAATATTATCACAAAGGATAAAGCTGGTAAATTTATTCGAACCTCCCTAAATACACAAAAACAATGCCTGACAAATAAAAATTTCTCTCAAACTTTGTTTGACATTGAACCAAAAGCCAATAGCATGTCGACAGCTGAAATGAACTTGCTCGGCGCGCTAATCAAACCTCGCGCTCTGATTGGCTCTGCGGGGTTTGATTGACAGGATGTCATGTGACTTCAGCCCAATATTCTGTGCAAGGCGTGATTGATTTGACTCGAGTCTGCTCAACCTCCACTGGCACTCGTTTATAAATAATTCCTGTGCTTTGGCGGATTTTGGATTTCAGCTTCTCTCAGCAACAAATATGTTGAAGCTTGTACGGAGATACCGTGGCAAGTCCACAGATGCCCACATCAAGGATAAATTAGGCCATGAATTGTTCGTCTTCAACAAGGTACGGCACGAAATCTTCCCTCAATGCTCAAGTATTGCAGTCTCCGCGTGTGACATGTGCTTTGCTCTTCTTTCTCCTTCTAGACTATCGAACATGGATTCCCACACAAACCAAGCGCTCTAGCTCACGATCCTCAACTGCATCTCCTAGCCATTGGAACAGAGGACGGAACTCTAAGGATGTATCCTTTCACTTTAAAGCTTTCGTCGTTGAACTCGAGTTTACAGTCTTCTAGACGGTTAGATTCTAAACGGACGCGAGCTTTTGTCTCGCGAAGAACACGTTCTAACGCCCAAATCTGAATAAATTTGCGGTAGAAAATCACTCGAATGGGACGAATAAAGCTTTTCGAAAGCTCTGGATTTTTATGGAGAGACTGTTACCTCGAGGAAGAACTAAATGCGAATTTAATGCACTCAAAATTAGGACCCTAAAGAATAAACGCTGTAATTTGGATTTTGCGAGTAAAATTTTGCATGTGAATGTTGGGTTGGAGCGACCAGAGAAAGACGCTAGTTTTCTATTAATTGTAGTCTTTCAGCATCAGAAATTCAAAACATTTATCCTACAAAAGTATGAGAATTGAGGGGAATTTTTGGTTTCTTCATACGGTACGAGATGTTGAATAAACATGGCGGTGGGATGGAAATCGTTGGGCAATGAGCTTATGGAGCTCGCCATTTTGAAAGTTTTGTCTACCAAACTCTCACGTAATTGTCTCAGTGCTTCGGGGAAAAGGCTAAATTTTATGATAACAGTCCTTTTCCATGGAGAATTTATTGAATAATGCACCTAAGTTTATTTTTTTCGAGGTTTTAGGCGACGGTTTTTTCCACACGTGCATTAAAATTCAGTGTATGTTTTCTTGCATTTTCAATAGAAAAATTCCACTAAATGCAAGTCGTGGTATTGATAGCTTCTCCATTCAGGGTTTGGTAAACGAGAAAAATATTGTATAGAACTACCTAATCTTTGATCTGGGAATAAATTGTTCTGCGAGAGAGCCGATATTTATCATTGAGGCGTCTGCTCGACTCGGTTCCTCCTGTTTTTAGCCATCTTTCGAAGTTTCTCGAGCTCATTTTTGTAATTATTAAGAAATTACAGCACCCGTAAATTCAGATTTTTTAGACTCCAAGAGAAGAATTTGAGTACTTGGTATACTGTATTTGCATATAGTAGACAATTATAAAATTTGTTTTATTTTCTTGCAAAAATAGAGTGGTATCGAACGTAAGAACGAACCTCTGATCTCCCTTCAGCGATGCTTATATATCAATAATTGTCCATTCTTTGATTTCCTATTATTACAGACTGATTTCCTATCTCTGAAAATTCATCTTTGTTCACCCAGAACGTTATTTTCGTATCGGTTGATATATTTATTACGAGATTAGATTGTAAAATTTTACATCGATCATGAAAATGGCGACGTGTTTTGCTTCTTTAACTTCAAATCCTACAGCTATGGCAAACCAGGAGTTCAGCTTACTGCATGTCATCAATCAGAAACAAGAATACAGGAACTGCATTTTCTTCCAGAGCAGGTAAGATATTGGGATCTGGGCTTTGCTTCTCACAATTGGACTTGCTAGAACGCCACTAGGTCCATATGGGAGTTGTTCGCTACGCTAGGGTGGGGCTTAGGATCTGATTCTGAAAATCCATGCCATAAAAAAAAAATTTCTAAAAATCTTGATTTCGGAAATTCCTAAGATTTGGCCACTTTGGACAAAATTCGACCCTTATTCTGCATACAAGCCTCAATCCTTTGTGAATTTGAGAACAAAAGAAAGATTGACAACTGTAATCAGAAATTCAGCTTGTTATTTCACTGAGTATAAGATAAGTGATCCGGTGTACTTTGCCTGCTTTCCAACTTGATAATGATTGAAAATTTCTGCCACTAGCCGTCAATAGTTTATACTTTATAAAAAGGACCTATTCCTTTGATTACCGGCATGGGTCTACACAAATAACAATAATCTAAAGAACTATAGCCTTGTACGGTACACTTCATGTTGTAACCTCCCTCTGTGTCTATTCTTTAGCATTTCCTTATTGGTGAACAAATAAGAAATGAATTGTCTTTGCTTCCTAAGAGCTAAATTAAACCTCTTAAAATAATATTATTCATCTTCCTTTAAAAGGGAGTTGTGTTTTTATAATTTTAAAAAGGTCTTTAGAATTCCAATAGTTGACTATCTCTCTAAAAATTTGTTTTTAAACTTTGTTTTGAAGTTTGTGGTAGAATACCATTTTAAGATATACAAGTCGTGTCTTCTTGGGATCTCGAATAAAACTTTTGTATGTATTGCAGGGATAGGGTTTGCATATGGACTATCATTACCATAACAAAATGTCTAGATCTTCTGGGATTTTTATGTTGAAGTGATTTTCCTTTTGCACATTTCAGACAAAATATTTTTGATTGCATGTATTTGAAGTTGTTTCAAAAATGCAGCATTAGAAATCTTGTTGTGTCAAAGAAATTATTATCCATGGGGCTTTTACAGAATTACACTAATTTTCTTGGAATCACCTGAACTACCCATTAACACTAAAATTAGCTCTTGAAAATGCAACAACTGAAGATTAAACATTTTATCCTGTGGACTTTGGGGTTATCCAAATCTCTTTCAAGTTTGCAAGTAGTCATGTGTCTAAAAGTTATATTCATCTCCTTGCCCATCTTACTTGAATTGCAATTTTTTCATAAACTATTAGTTGTTGGCAAAAGATAAGTGTGTTAGTAAAAAATTATTTGAAAGGAAAAAACAAAGATTGTGGCAATCATTTTGCAGGTTTTTTAGCCCATATTGGTTACCAGACCAGAACAGCAGTTACAAATTAAGTACCTCAAAACAGATTCAACATTCTGAGTCTTAAATCAGAATGTTATTGAAAGTCGACTTCAAAAACTATGAATCTCACTATTTGTTACATAAACATCAAATAATATCGGGCTTTGATATTACTGTATATACTGGTTATTAAAGTTTGTTTTACAGGATTGCATCATTTTCTAAGCATTATTTACACCGTTGAGTGATAAAACTTGAAATTGCATGGCATATAATTTCATATGCATGGATGATATTCCAAGGATTAGCATATGTATTCATGATTGATATGAATATATAAATGCACTTGGCTCTCATTAAGGTTCTTTTGATACTAGTATTTGATACTCGAAGCCTCTTTCAAATCATGTCTTGATGTCCATATTGCCCCACTTGAAATATTCATACTCTTTGGTTCTATAATAGATGTATTTCAAAAGGTGTGGTTGGAATTATTTGATATTATTTTATTATTTAGGAATGTTTCTTGATTATAATCCAAAAAGTAATATTAAAATGATACATAAAACTGAAGTTTGAGTTTCTCCAATCCCAGCTTGAGTTTGAATTTCTTATTCTCCTGAGATTCATTATCACTACCATTAACACCTTCCTAAAGGGAACTATATTCATCTTCACCTGGCATGATATCGGAGTATAAGTATCGTAAAATAAGACCTCTATTCTAGGATGTAACTTTTGCTGTTCCAACAGCATCCTGCACACTGTTGCACAGACGCCTTAAATAATTGTTTTTTTAGGTTTTGGTCAGTGAAGACCAGTCAAGAATAAAATAGGTGTCCAAAGGTCACTAAACATATTAACTAAGAACACATTAACTACTACAGTTATATTTATACTGTGAGCAAGTGTTACAAAAATTGGCATGTGACAAGCTAGGGCATCTATTTAGCTTTTGTTCTAAAGGGACTTTGTGTATTTAAGAAACTGATTACGTTACTATTCAAGCAGCACATGACCAAGTTTTGTTTATTCTTGAAAGCAAACCTTGACAAGTCGTGTCTAGACCCTCCCAGTCTGCTTGCACAAACACACAAGTTCACATAAAAAATTCCCTGATTCCCAATCTTAAAATTATCAATATTAAGCCAGTAATATCCCAGACTAAATTGCAGAGAATTTGAAAATGTTCTATTTTATGAACCATGGAACACTGTTGATATAATCAAGCCATCCCAGCAGAATCCCAACTTTAATTCTTGTTTGGCTTGCCAATCTTTTACACACTTGGTGGTGCTTGGTTAGCCACCATCCTGGTGTTCTAAAATCCTAATGAATTTCCAAGATTTTGAGATTTAGGGATTTTCCTTTTGTTGGTGATTTTAATACCCTCAGGGATTGAAAGAAGTTCTTGTCTGTGGATAACAAGAGAATGACTTTCCTGCAGATAAAACCATTCATTTCCTGATATTAAATTAGATGTCATTAATCTGGATGGCAAAATTGACAATACCTAGACTCAGGATGACAGGATAAATTGGTATTAATCAAACATGACTCGTTAGAAATGATTCATGTCTGTTAAAACTAATAATTTCTATTATACTTTATGTCTGAAAGTTGGCAACTCGAGTGTGCATGCCAAGGACTTGACCCTAAAGTCACATGTACCACACAGCTTATTCCAGAATGGCAGAAAATACATTACCCTTTTGTATCATTCGTTGCCTTGAGTCCA
Source organism: Phymanthus crucifer (assembly GCA_009858155.3). NCBI lineage: Eukaryota > Metazoa > Cnidaria > Anthozoa > Actiniaria > Phymanthidae > Phymanthus > Phymanthus crucifer. The sequence goes on from WUCR03112803.1 coordinate 16,240, forward strand.
TCATAAGAATTGAAAATAAGTATTTAGCTGAAAAGGAAGTAACGAAGGACAATTAATGTGGAGACAAAAGGATAATTAATTTCCCGCCATTTTGGATTAAGGTGCAATTTGTCAGACATAAATACAGCCTGGAAGTCACAATTTTCAGTGGGGTTTTAGGTGTATGTACTTTATATTACCGTAGCTACTACTTGCTTTAAACTGAATAAAAAATTTCCTTATTTAAAATTTCCCTATAACATGATATACAATTGATTTTTATGAAGTTATCCGTCTTTACAAATATAAGGAGTCTGGTTACCAAGACAGGCAAAAGTAATGCCAGCATTGTTATTAATTTTGTCTCGTGAGGGCTTTGAGTCCATCATCAGAATTCAAAATAAATATTTGGCTTAAAATGAGGTAACAAGCGCCAATTAATGTAGAGGCAAAAGGTTAATGTATTTCCCACCATTTTGGATTAAGGTGCATTATGTCAGACATAAAATGTTTGTGAAAGAGTAGGTGGATTTATCATCACTTTGAATTCTTTCCACAGGGAAGAATAATCAGTGTGTGTGATGATGGAGAACAGAACAGTATTCATCTCTGGGAAGTCAACAAGAAAGAAGGGAAGTCTGTACTAGAAGAGGTGAAAACATGTACTCTGGAGGGAAGGTGAGGAAAGCTACTTTGACGGGAGGAGATAACACATTTTAATTGTGCTCAAATTTTTTCTACCTTACAGTCGCTTGCAGATAACTTTTCCCGAACGGGTTCCGAACTAGGTTCCGAAGTTGTGAAGTTCCCAGACGAAC
>WUCR03113944.1:7870-30116 GCA_009858155.3 Phymanthus crucifer
TGTCAAGACATGAAGGAGGCGTATTGCGCAAGGCTGCGCATTGTTCGTTTTCTTACTTACAGCTTGCGTAACACGGGAAAAGAGCGCCAGTCAGCGACATTATTGGTTTGGATCTGGGATATGTGGTTGTTTTCGAAGCGCCTGAAACAGGGAAACGATTTCCTTTAGTTCAGCAAAATAAGCCTTCAAAATAAGCCTTCATGAAACCCTGAAATGAAAAGTAACACGGTGCACGGCTAACTCAAAGACTGAACCTTGAATCAGCCTTTGGGCTGATCTAAGTCAGGACATGACTAACTCACAGATAAAACCATGGAGCAGCCCCTGGGGGTGATCAAGTCAAGGCATGGCTAACTTATTTTGAGATATATCAGATTGATAAGCTTTTTTTAAGCCAATATCATTACTACTAAATTTCAGTGGCGCAAATAGATCACAAAAACAAATTGACAATGGTACTTACAGTTCTTGTAAAGATCTCAGACCAAAGAACCAAATGGTTTGCAGTGATGAGAAATTATTCCTGTCAAAGTATCTACAGCAAAACAAAGCAAAATATGAACAAAAGAAGAAGCTACTAAAGGTATGACCATGACCACCTTGCGAATACGCGCCCCTTATTGCTTTGCGGGGATCCCGTGCCTCAGTTGCAAAGTGCGCAAACAAAAACCACTGTCCAAATTTCACTTTCCACGTTTGGTTCACTGGTGGAGGATGCAAGACTCACTCCAGTGGTTTGTGTTGGCCCAGTCAATCAAGCGGATTGGAAGATGCCCTGACAAGGAAGTCATGCTATGTGCACTTACATTTGTTCTAGTTTGTCAAGACCCCAGAAAGCACCCCTCTGGATCTCTGAGATTCGATTCTTGGACAGCTTTCTGTAAGATAAAAAAGAAGCTTGAAAAAGAGGGAAACTGATAGAGGGGACGGAGGGAAGGACGGAGGGAGGGAGGGAGGGAAAAAAAATAGAAAGTAAACCAAAGCATCTTTAACGCACAAGACCGCTGAACAAAAGTGAATCAAACGGGAGGATGCAACCTTCAGTAATCCCTTGTCGAGTCGGTTACAATAAAGCCAGAGGTTAATTCATTTCTCGCGCCGTCATGGCGCGTGTCAAAAGGATCAAGTACAACGCGGTCCACTAAAATAGTACTTCGACAAAAAAAGCATGATTTTTGATGGAAAGAATTTCGCGTATTCAAAACTCAACAGAACTTAAACTGCATCATATGCTTGTTGGGAAAGGAATCCGCACATTTATTGTGAATGAATACGAAGTCAAGGTGTAGAATGCTATATACAGTACTAAAGGTGCGCTTTTGTAAAAAATTTTTTTCTTTCGAAAAAAAAAAAAAGATTTCGCGTCTTTACTCGTCAAACTTATCAGACAAAAGACTTTATCTGACGCTTGCTTCAAACATTGAAAGTGAAATCGCAAATCCTTTATAATATACGAAAAGAAGTCGTATGATGAAAGCCTACTATTGTACCAGAGTTTTTCAAGAAAAGAATTGAGGCCCTCACCAGACGGTTCGAAAAAAGCAATCGCGCCTTTAAACGCGTCTTTTTGCAAAAGAATCGAAAGTGAAATCGCATAATTTCGTACGCTGTATGCAGGCGTTGTACAATGTACGACGGGTTCTTTCATCGTCGTCCACAACCCTGACTAGCGGAGGTTCCAATTTCATCTCTTTTTGATGACTTAAAACATGGGAAAGAATCTCAAAGCCCCTAGCTTATTTAGTAACGTGAATTCATCAGAAACCACAAGAGGTCATCAGATACACTGTTGTAATGTCAACAACTGAATTACTGATAGATTTCCCTTCCAAATGTCAAACACATTACGCCAAACCTTGTGAAATCTCAATTTTTCACTGGAATTTCTAATCGAAGTTTCTGACACGAGAACTTGGTGTTTGCTTAAGTATTAAATCTACGAAGGTGATTGTCATGTTTGATGATCTGTGTTGACTCTTTTGTCAGTCCTGGTTTGAAAACACAATAGCGGTTCTGGCTGAAGAAAATAACCCGAAGCACTTAAGTAATGACAGATGGCTTCCCAGAAATAACGAAAAAGGTAAAACCTTCGAACGAATAACTTCAAAGATTTCTTGACTACTGAAGAATTTCACAAGAAGAATTATACTAAAAAACTAGGATTAATAGATGAAAAATTAGGGATTTTTAGGGGACGAGAGGGAGGAAGTTTCAAAGACGATGGCTTAAGCAGTGTCACTGGTAAAATATTTGCTTAGATTAGTTTGAATTAAGAGGCGCACTCCAGTAAAACCTCGAGTCCCACACGATGACAGCAACACCACAGCCCACACAAGAAATTCGGATTTAAAAAGTGACTTACAAAGTTCGCAAAAGTGCGAGTCCACGCAATGAAGTTGAGGACAAAACTTTGATGCCGTTTCTACTAAGGTCTCTGTTGAATCAGAAAAAGAAAAGAAAACGCGGTCAATGATTATATAGGTAATATCTGGCGAGTTTGCATTCATTGAAGACAATAGCTGAGGGAGATTTTTGGCTAAATTACTGCTATGTCGTCATGAAAAAGTGAAGGTCAAAAAAATGTCATTAAGGAGTGTAACTAGATATGGGATACGGACAGATGGTCAGGAGAGATAAGAAAAATCACGTCACAGATACTTACAGGTTCGTAAGGGAGATTAGCTGGGAGAGAGCCAGAGGGATGGCGGTGAATTTATTTCTGTTTAGTTTCCTACAACGGAAAACCAGAAAAAAATATTGAAGATATCTCCCACGATGTTTATGTCTGACGAGAATGGCAGGGGGTTTACTGATGCCAATGAATAGAAAGGTAATCGCAATGGATGCCAAAAGGAATTAAGAAAAGCCATTCCAGTGCATTGGCATTCAAAGGGCTTCCCACAGAGCCAACAAAAGAAGGTCGCGGCATTTCAGATCAGAAGGGCTTTGAGGGATTTTTTCTAATCAAAGCGAGGGACGTTCAGGAAACTAGGAAGCCATTATAATGCGCTTGCTGGAAGGGGCATCCACGCTACCAAGGCTAGCAATTAGTGCGACATTTGGACAAGTAATATCAGGAATTAAGACAGCTATAAAGCAGCGCTCGCTTTTGACTCTATTCTCTCTAGAAATTAGAAGGCCAATTAAAAAACGTCGTCAGGAATTAAAGAAGCCATTACAAAGCGTTGGCATTGAAAGGGCTTCCCAATTGAGATGTTTAAACAAATAGAAGCCAGAATTAAGAAAGCCACAACAAAGTGATCGCTTTTGTATAGAGTCTACCCGGAGTGAAAGTAGTGACGTATGGGAATTAGGGAAGCCATTACAAAGGGCTTGCAGTAAAAGGGTTTCCCAATGACCAAGGAATAGAGGTCATATTGGTTCAGATGACGAGAGCTTAGGTGGATTTTTCTAATCACCAGCATGATCAGTGTTGTCAGTGGCATTAGTAGAGCTGGCCCACACCGGTGACGTCTTGGAAATCAGTTGCCAAGATAACCAAAAAAAATTATGTCTTTGAAATATCACTTGATAAACTTTGTTTTCTTTTAAACACTTATAGCCAGTGGCTAACAAAACCTTTATGTACAAGTCATATTTTTGACTAGCAATCGCGAGTAGCTTGCAAACTTGTAAGGCTTGCTCTATGATGACAAAGATTTTTGGAACACATCAAAACTCTGAAAGGTTATTTTTCCAAGATAATACTCACAAGAATTTCAACTTGGTGAGATTGGCGAATGCATTGATGCCTATGTTTCGTATCTTGTTGCTATTCAAAAGACTGGAAAAAGATGGAAAAGGCTACTGTTAATATTACATACAGATGAAGTAATAATAATACTTCTTTTTTAGAGTAGACTCTACAGTAAGAAGGAAGGGTAGATACGTTTCTCCAGCTCTATTTTCACGCCCTTATTTGTATCTTTTCAAAAAAATGAAATGAAATAGAGATAGGAACATATGCTTTTTTCTCAGTAATTTCAAGATGGGTGAGTTCATTTTTTGGTATTTTTCCACCCTCTAAACCCAGCCCACAGCATATTATCTCCAAAGTATTCATCATTCTTCTCTCTTGACATCATTATCCCAAAGAAAACAGTACATCAAATAACTTTTAGAGTGATAAATTATGCCATATTTGTTACTCATTTGCTAGCCAGAAATGAATTGCTGGGCAACTTTGCTTTTATGGGAAAAGTGAGCAATAACATATTGCTACAGTTCAACTAAAAATATATAAGAAAAATCTCCAAGAATGATTTTAACTTACAGTTTTCTGAGGGAGTGTCGTTTAGTGGTGTTGAAGGAAGGTACTGCCGTAATCTTATTGTGATGTCTGAAAGGTAAGTAAAGGAGACAGTTAAGTGATGGGTTCTAGAAGTGGATAGATAAATAATGGGAGGGCTAGGCCAGGATACAGGGGAAAAATGGCACTCGAATTCACAGCTGCTTGATGATCCAAATGGGAGTATAGTACTCCTGCTGCTATCAAGGATGACTCATTTACTGTTAAAGGTTTGGCTAGCATATTTTGTCATTCATTCACAAATCAAAATCTCTGAGAATTGCACCAAGCTTAGAGGAGGGTGATTTGTGGCAATTTTGCTGTGATCTGTAGAGGTAATTCTATCAAAAGATTTTAGTTGTTTCTGTAGGGAAGAAGATCAGAGAATACCCCAAGGGGCATTTTCTAGCAAGAACCATCATCATTACTAGGATATTCATACTATATATGCAGGGAATAAAACCAAAATATTGATGTGGAAAACAGCATTCTTGCTGGCATCAATCCATGATCATTAGTTAGTACCTTGAAAAATGCAAATTCCAAGAGGCAAAATTCACAACCTTAGTGATCACAGGGTTCATGAAAAGTGTAGAATATCCTTAAAACTTTTTTGAAAATGTCCAAATTTTTAGACAGATTTATCATGCTCTATCATTAAAACTGCCAGGCATTTACAAGGGCAAATTATAAATTGATAACATCAATATCTGAGAGATCTACAACATATCCATAATATGTAAACATTACTGTATTGAGAGGTTCACTTACAATGAAAGGACAGTTAGAGTAGTAGGAAATTCATCCCAAGGAGGAAGTTTCTTGATTTTGTTATGATGAAGAATACTGAAAATAAAGGCACTTCAACTCAGTTATCTGAATACTGCAAACTAATGATGAATATATGGTTGGGAAGGAAAGTCTTATTGCCATTCTGGGCCCACTAAAAGCAGCGAAGCAAGTGGGATGTGTGCAGAATGTGCAATTCAGTTTAGGTTACTGGATAATGCAAACTAATGCTCTATCTAGGCCAAGTAACAGTGGCAGCTAGCAATTGGGTGCATTTGGACTGTGAGGGTGGGTGACCACTTCCTTTTAAAAAGTTCATACCTCAGCACTGAAATTTTATCAATTCATTAAATGATATATTCCTGAAGATTTGGCAGGAAGTTTGTACAAAAATGTGCCTCCAAATTCCAAGCAATGCACACACATGCATTTTAAATTTTTTCCTGAAACTTTCAGCTGAACAGCCCTATTTTGAAAAATTACTAAAAGCCAGCTTAAACACAATACCGTACACTCTACAGAATAGCCCATTTATGGAAGTGCCTAAATTTTGGATAGCAGAATTTTCACAGGATTTAATCCACTTATCAGAAATTACTCACAAATGGAAAGGACAACACAAAAACGTTGACCTTGAACAAATGAAAACACATTTGTATTTTCTCTGAATTTCAGGTAGCCCTGTGTAAATGTGTATTCAGTCAAAGAGTAGGGTATTGTCCCAAATATCATCATCATGCATTTTCAAAATAATAACCGCATGTTTTTTATGAAAGCAATGAAGTCATGTGGTAGCCTATGCATATTGGAGAATATGCAGTGACAATAATCAATCTCATTTCAAAAGAGTGATGCACATTTTGCAAATATAAAAGCAAGTGGCCTTCTATATTTCATCTCCAAATGAGATTGGGACAGTACATATCTCATGGCCAGATAATTTCAGAACAACTTAGGTACATGTAGCACCTTGTACTTTGTACAATAGATGAATAGCACTATTCAGTAGCTAAATCCTAAACCTATACAAGTTTTATCCACTGGATCACTATTATCCAGTGGATAACTTTATTCAGCCTTCATACAACTTGGTTCCCAAGTGTTGGTCCAGCCGATGGCAAGGCTTGAACCCCTAACCTTCTGCACAACCTCCAGGTGGCAGACCAACCAAATGGAAGAAGGTAATGAAACTACACAAAGGGTGTGGCAGCTATCCAACCTTACAAGTTGCCAACAGCACCCATCTGGTTTGATTTATTAATCATTACAATCAATTAGCTAATAAATACTTTCAGCATTACTCACAGTTCTTTCAAGGACTTGAACTTGAACTTCAACAAACGTGGAGTGTCTATATGTTCAATGTTATTATAACTAAGATCCCTGGAAAAAGAAACAAGAATGTTGGTTTTTGCATGGTTAACAAATGCATAATAACCTTACTACAAGTAAAGAGGGAATAGGTTTTACACAATAGGTTGTTCAACCTATTCAAAATGCTAATGGTGTTTTTTCCTGACAGTTAACTAATGATCAATAAGTTGTAAACATGCTAGAACAATCAAGACTATGTTAACGTTGAAAATGAAAACTTATATTAAACCTCTTGAAGCAAGGAAGAAGAACTACGATAAAAACAAGATTTTATTTGGAAAACATTGATGTACTTTTTTGCATTAAGAACTTAATGATGCACTTGTTTTTCACTATTCAATGCTGCTAATGGTTAATACCATTATCATTAGTAGGCTACTATGGCGAATCGCCGAGTTATTAATAAGGATGGTCCATAAACAGAAAACAAAAGAAAATGAAGGGAAGAAAAAAGCATAGTGTCATAATATCTTAAGTAACTATAAATTTAAGGAAATAGCTAAGAGTTAAAGTTGATAAATAATGCATTATTTGTAGAGGTTACTTCAAAACACCATGTGCTAAAGAAAATGAAAAAGTATTTGAAAAGTAATAGTTCTCTTGATACCAGTAACTAAACAACTGGTTTAAGTAACATCAAAACATGTTGCACCAATAATAGTAACCCAGTATATTATCAAAAATTATATCAAATATACCAATAAAGTCTAGAACTTTCAAAATTAATGAAACTTTTTTTTACTGCCTGTTTCTAAAAGGCAAATAAGAGAGTAAAATCAATATGTCTATGTAAAGATCAACGAAGAGTATTTAACCAAAGCAAATTGTAAGTTATTCTTACTAAGATCTAGATGTGACCATTAATAAGATGCACAGTACAGACCCAAGAAAAAAATGTTTATTGACATGTAAATACCTTACAAACCAGCCAGATCAACATCTTATTGTAAGTCAAAAAGCAATTTGGGAAAAGGCTGTAATGACCACATTAATTATATTGTGTCAACATTACAGAAACTACAAAGAGGCGACCAAAAACTCATTAATTTCATCGACATCTCTCAAGCTCATCAGAAAAGTATTTCTAAAAGTAGAATCTGCTGAGTTATTAGAGGAATTAATGCAGTTTAGTCTGAAAGATCTTTGTGTTTTTAACTAAAATACATAGGGGTTCACATGAAAATTAAAGTCTGCATACACAAAAATACCCATATAGGCTTGCTATATATATAAGTGTAAGTTAAGTGCACATTCATGTTGAGTATAGTCTCTACTTTCTATACACTCCACTAATAGCTTTTTCACAGTTTTTAAGAGTGTTGATGCTGCAGCAGCTGCTGTTGTAATTTACTCAATTGACAATTAAGAACCAAAAAGAATAGCAGTTTGAATGATTCATATAAGAAGAGGTAACAAGTACTAGCCACTTATCACATTGGATCTATATTATTAACACGTCAGGGAGTATTCACTAAACACAATGAGCAGCCACACTATACTAGACCCGATATGGAATATTGGTAAAGCTATCAAAACTGGTGTTATGAACGAGAGAAGACTATTAACTTGTTAACTCATCCATACTCTTATTATTAACGCCTGTAAACATCAGCATTGTTTCTGGAGCTGCTAAAGCACGCCCCAGTCAGAAATGAAACGGAAATTGCTTTAATCAAAAAGTTTGTGTTTATGTTTCAGTATGAAAGGTACCTCCATTATGAATTATTAATCTGCTCAATAATAAAAGTATCAAAGACAGAATCCTGAGATAAGATATCTTTTTGACAGAGAATGATAAAATAATTGTTCTTTTTAGTAACACTATACATGTGTAAATGGAAAATTTTTGAGGAAAAAGTAGAGATTTGAGTAAGATTTTTTAGAACTCATCTTGTCAAGGACTATAGCTGTTAGGTATAGCTCAATGCAGATGATAATATCTTGATTGTTGAAGGCTACTGCTGTAACCAAACTATTGAAACTCAACCATGACAATTACCAGGTCAAAACACAAAAAAGTGTGATGTATTCAGCTGATAAGCATTTGTTTCTTAACAGAAAAATACTTATTAATTACATGCATAGCCAGAGCCCTTCAAAGCAAAATTGCGTTTGTTTGATGGTTTACATATGGACTTTTGGCGAGTGGCATCTAGGAGTTAATCCTATATAGCAAGCAAATACACCAATGGAGAGGCTGCCTTACATAAATTAATAAAGAGAATAAGCACAGTTTACTTCTTGATAGAAACTAAAGATACTTTAGTTACCAAAATAAGAAAATTAAACATTGGAAAGACCATGTGTAATGGGATGATGGCATTTTTTTAATTCCGCACCCAACTGTGAACCAAATGAATACTAGATGAAATGACAAAAGACATATGGGACTTAATCTAGGAGCAGTTATTTTAGAGAAGATTTTGCCAAAGCAAACAGAAAATACATTTTTTTAAAGCGGTCTTGAGTACACAGAACAGAGACCAAAGTCAACAATCAAAACTAGGGAGTACTCAGAAGAAGATGCTAGATTGAATGAAAGGTTAGAAGAATGGAAATTCTTTTCCCTGTGCCCAATCTTACAAGCAAGGTTGACCACCAGAAGACATATGGCATTTGAACAACATGGACAAAGAAAAACAATAAGAGGGAGCGATGAAGCATAGCTGCTTTTCTGGCTCATTAATAAAGCTCTCGACAGGGGGTATCTTTTGGCGAGATATTTGCATCTTGTTCGGTGTGTAGCGGTTAGTCTTCAAGATGAGCTTATTACCTGAGGGCATTTATATTTGGATGCCTCTCAGAATATTAAATCTATTGAACACAATTTTAGCCATATGTTGAGCCAAAATAGACACGAGTTTTTCAGAAAGGCAAGGGGGATAAACTCTTCGAAAGTGATTCGAAACAAAGTTTCTAGAAGTAAAAGGGAGTGTTTTTGTCATTAGTGTGAAATATTATCAGAATTTATGAAAGGAGGACTAGGAATTAAGAGCACGGAAGGTTTTTCTTTTTGCGAAATGAAGTCACAGCGGGGAATTTGTTGAGAGGATTTCAAGCTGTTGTGTGCTGAGGAAGAAAAAGAAAGAGCGCTTCATGTTGTGCATGTGCTGAAGGCACACGAACAAACAAAAATCCCCCAAAAACACGAAAATAAAAAACCCAGGTTTATCTCTGAATCTCGTACACCTCCACTGTCACTGCCTCGATCGATCTATCTGTAGGACAATAGTTAAAAAGCTAAATATGTTGAGCAAACAAGAACGATGCTTGGCACGCAAGAATAACAAGTAATTTAGTGTTTGTCTTTCGATGATGGAAGCCATTCCATTGCCCAACAACTGACAAAAATCGAGTAATTTTCAATGGAAAAATCCCAAGAAAACCCCAGTTAGCAGCGCGAAAATCGTTTCTAGTTCTATAGACATGAATGAGCTTTACAAATGCAGCCTTAAAAGCTCTAAGTTGGAACAAACATGCACCACATTTTCGGGCCTAATCCGCACGGTAATTAGAAGGACAGTTCATAATAGTGATTGTATTTCCAATATACTAAAGTCATTATGATGCTCCAACACCTACAAACCCGAAAAACACAAAGTACAATTCTCATCTAGTACAATATTTAATACATAGATCAATGTACTGAGATCGGATGAAAGAATCCTGAAGAGTTTGGCTTCATGTAGTAACAAAGACAAAATTCAACCACATCTGTTGAACACAAGAATTAATAGAGACCCCAACATACTCCGAAGATATCATTAAACGAATCGAAATGATCAGCTTTGCTTAACATTTTTTCCCGTCAATTTATCACTAATTCTGGGAGGAAGATGACTTTTAGATTTGAAGAGATACACGTATTAAGAATGTCGTGTGTCAAAGGACAAAAATCGCTGGGAAAGTTGAGCTAGAACGTAAAGAAATCTTTGCTTCGAGAACTCATATCTAGTTGACATCGGACTTGTCATCGGAGTTGGTCCAAATGTCGAACCTATTCTTTCATAATATGTCAAAATCTTAACTAGGTGATTTTCGTGGCAGCTCCTTCCTCCTTAGACTGCAAACTGATCTCCTATTGATGAGAATTTACGCTACGAATGCCGAATAAATAAGACGACTACATCTTTGGACCCAAACAAATCTTGGTAGACGTCTGGGATTCTCTTCGCGTGGAACTCGGGATTTCCACTTGAGCGCTAAAAACAATCAAGCTTATACGTTCTAGTCAAGCATTTTAGCAGTCTTTTAATACACGACATTGAGAATTTTCAATTGAACTTCTTGTATCTTGTGAAACTCGATCCAAGGATAAGTCGTTTGAACTGCCAGGCAAGAGACCTCTCACCCGAGATAAACTAGTACATGGACTGCTCGACACTTTATCGATTGGATAGTCTATGAATTATGGTTCAACATCGCTCTTTTCCGCTAGCTAAGCCTTACTATAGGTAAACCTAGTTAAGCCTTACGTTTGGATACTAATAAAAAAGAAATCAAAATGTAATTTAAAGATCTTTAGAAGTGAAGAAAACTGTAAGTCTTACTGAGTAAGAAACGGGGCAGTTGTAGTTTATACTCACAAAGATGTGATGTCTGAAGGAATCCCCAGTGGAATACGAGTAAGTCGTTTGTCTTTACAATCCACACGCTTCCCCTTACAAGAACAAGGTTTGATCCGTTCACATGAAGTCGTTCGAGGCGTTTGGCCCCAACAGAGTCCACATAAAATCACCCAGTACAGCACTAACTGAGCGGTGGAAGAACTGGACGCCATGTTACTCCAGCGTTCTGAGATCTTCGTTCATCATTCGCTTCTACGAGGCTCTCAGAGTCGAATACCAACACGATCGCTATACCCTGGTTCGTCGTCGAACCATTCAGACCAGAGTGAAGCCGTTTGGAAGGAGGAATGGTTGATATAGGCTGCTTACAATCCCATAGGGAAAGATGCTCTACGAATCTGATTGTAATTCAATTCTTCTCGACATGAAACTGACCACCCACGATCGGCATACAATAAGGCGCGCCCTGATTGGCTCATCCCCGGTCAGATGACAACATTACAAACGGCGGGAGATCGGCTCAACACTCAAAAGTTGGTGCAATGGTTATATTCTCCAAAACCTTGATATATTCACAATTTATCACCCACTAAAACGGAAAGATAGCAAAATGTATAATTGATACGAGGTGCGCAGTTTGAGGTCCCAGTAATTAGGAATTGCTTAATTTTATTTCTTTTGGGTCGAAATAAACATTGCGCGCGCTTGACAACTAGTTGCAATAGCCACCAAAACATCTGGTATAGACCGTGGTAAGACTGAAAAAACAACGCCGTTTTTTCATTGCGCAATACTTAATGTCAAACATATTCGACTGTTGACTTCAATACCAGCCAATGAACAATAAGAAATTTTTTTCCTGCATGGCGAAGCGACGTTTGCACCGACTACTCCTTGTCTGAATTCTGCGCTAAAATTCTCGTTAAAAAAAAAAACAAATATTTATCCAGAGACATCCAGTTGAGCATAGCTAGTTTAAATGGAGTCCTGAAAGCCCAAGATCGAATAGGAATTTAGAAGTTGATTTTTGTAGAAGGAGGGAAAGCGGGGTACCCGGAGAAAAACCCTCGAACTCTACTAAAACATACCGGGCTCAGCGGGTCTCGAACCCGAGTCGCATCAGTGACGAGCGCTCTCACCGCTACGCCGTCCGTGCTCATGAGCATTCCCAAGAAAAACACACATAACCTTCATGACTTTTTATAAACAAAATATCTAATTTAAAACTAAATAGATGACATGGCATTGTGGTGTTGTCTTCACTGAAGGGTGTACAGGTCGGAACGGCTCCCAGTACCGATTCGCTCAAGGCTCGTTTCAAATAACACCTTTCTTTTTAATTGATAACGCCTCACATTACCCTACAAGGGCTTTGAACCAAACGAACACACAATATCGCTTAAAGTAAACGCGGTTTTAGTCCGGTCGTCTGTTAAATCACAACAACTTTGGCTCAACTGGCAGAGCGCGTATTATGGGAAATTGGCGGTCCTTTGCCTGCTCGTTCTTCATTCCAAAAGTTCAAGACGTCAACACAGCTTGAGGCACAGAAATAAGGAGGACGGTGAAAGCTGAAAGGAATAAAAATAGGTTTCATTGTAATAGCGAGAAGTCACAGATAATGCACAGGAATTTCTGAATGGTAACTAAGTCAGTGAGGCCTGCTGTGAGTCAGGTCAACTCGGTTGCATTCAATGCACACTCGAGTTGGAAACCGCCCTTTTAGCAGTATGAACTTTTTCCGTCTTCCCTCCGTAAAGATGAGGAAAAAAAAAAGAGAAAAATATGTTGAGCTAAATGCCTGACAATTTCGCCAGAGATGATTTATTCTTAGTCGATAGTCCAGTCTTTTCGTTTTTTTCCTTTCTTTCACCCGTTTCCCTTTCTTCTTCTGCCATATAAACTGGCTCTAGCAGTACTGTACTAAAAGTACGGAGCTTAAAACCACCACTACATATAATGTGACATTTTAAAAATATGTCCTAACAGATCCAGAAAATAATCTATTTTTCATGGGTTATGTTTTCCAAACAATCCCTAGCCCTCTCCACCTGATATCTCTTGATTATTTGGATGTTCTTATCTGAGTTTGTAATTCCTGTTCCTCAAAACACTACGATCGGAAACGAAGGGCTGAATTGTTGTGTCTCAAACGGCCTTTACCTCCAAAACAGCAAAACACACAAGCAGTGCTTTGATAAGTCAACATATTAGTTTAGTCTAGTTCTAACTCCTACGATAAAAATGCGCCCAGCTTTCGAAGAAAGACTAAAATGGTATTTCATTGTTTTGTTGAAATATGCTTACCTCGAGCCCTGGTTATCACACTAGAGGCTGCGCCGGCTACACTTGACTTCTTTCAAAAGAAACATTCACGTTATTGTGTCCATCCTATTTAAAAGACTATATTTTGACGATGTACAGGAAGAAAAATCGTTGGTCTGTACAATAGGAATTGTTTTCTGCAGGCCTTTAACTCAACTTAGAGAAATAGGGTGTTGACGCCTTTGACGCCTGTATCTTGTTGCCACAGCGCGCGTTAGTGGGTTGTCGTTGTTCAACCAAATACCTCAGTTGTGTAGGACACCATGAGCTCACCTACACAGAAGTTAGCCCTTGGCTCTAAAAGCATCATAGAGTAAATAAATGATCTCTGCATTCATTTTTATAATACGGATCTTGATTGAGTCGAAGATTGAAGCACGCGACAGGCGATCTAGACTTTGGGCTCCAGTATGATACATGATCTTTTGATTCCTGGAATTAGCCCGACTATGCTCAGTCGGGGTGCTGAAAAATATATTTGATTTTTAGCTTAGTGTGAGTAGTAATAAGTGATAACATTTGCTGATGGGATACGACACTGAGAATGGAAGAAATTTGGCTATATTTTGGTCATTTTGCCATCGTAAAAATATGTTTTGATCAATGTATGAAAGAAAGTAGGATGGCGTTAAGTTGGAGAAGGACAACCAGTTCTCTTTTCAGGAAGCCACCTCTGCCCTAGGTTGCGACCTCAAAACGATTTTGTGGAAAAACTGAAAAAACAATATCACATGTTTGGAAAACAAGCTTGGTTGGTTTAAAGATGTTTTGGCGGTAGTGGTAAGTCAGGTTAACACTAGTCCCAACGCTAGAGAACTGCGAAGCCATTTTGAGATATTTTTGCTTGTTCCAACCACCATTTAAAAAGGAGCCTAAAACCACAAAATGCAACGCAAATACACCAAGGAGAAATTCAAAGAATCCTTTTCTTACCATAATTATCTCTTTTTCCCTCCCTTCCTTCGCTATTGTTCTTTCCCGCTCTCTTTTTATCCCTTTCCCTGGCTTGTAGAAACAAGTTACCGAGAATTAAACTGAATTGCACAATTTCGAAAGGGTTTTTTCCAACTCAAAATTCAATCCAAACTTCTCGATTCAAAATATTTGCAGTATTTTCAAAGCAATACGCGAAAATTATGCCATTTTAGTTCAAATAAACTACAATCATTGGGTTGTATAAAAAAGACATCATTACATGACTTGTGATTTTTTAGTAAAATTGCGGAAAAAGTCAATGCAGTATAGAATGTTGGACAACCAAAATGATACATGTTTACTTGTCTCATCAAATAATTAGCAACATTTATTCAAGATCGCGATTTTTTGGACAATTTATAACCTAAATTTGTCTAAAAAATTTGGGTTTTCTTTTTATCTCAAAATGTCGCCGTAAATAATATTATTTAACTATTTTACGCAGTTTAGTTCATCGGCAAAAATTAGTCAATTGCGAGTAGAAGTAGAATTGTTGTCATGTAGTGGGAAAAAAATAGGGTGTTTCTCTTTTCAATGGTCCAACAGCCGTCAAATTTATCTTTGTTCCCTCTAAATAGCTTGTACTTGGTTATAAAAGAAAGCTTAAGCCCATCTCTTCAAATCGAATGAATGCTTATCCCACGACCCATTCGCTAAAGTGGTCGACTCATCAGTAGCTATCTTCAGGACATCTTCATCGGGCAGATTATCTCAGCTCAGATTCTTTTGAATAAAGTCTTTTCTAGAGCGCCAAGGTTTAGGAAATAATTGGCTATTCAAAGAGCTTAGAAGACCGGAGAGTTTAACGAGTTCTTTTGAGGATGGAATAAAACATAAAATACTTGATATGCAAGCCTCGCCCTTACTCATCTTTTCTCGTCGCACATACAGAGTTCATATTTCGTTTAAGTAGGAATCGTTTCTTTGTAAAAGTGCTTTACTGTGGAACAGTGGGATCAGCACAGTGCAAAAAAACTAGCTTAACACTAGTCTTTGTCGAGCCAATTTATCACTGATTTTTCATGTGACTTTCTTAAGATTTTTTGTTTTCAGTTTTACGGTTTCTCTAGTCTAGTTTTGCATAATAAACCAAACCTTTTTGTCTGCTCGTCTGATATGAGGAGTTGTTTTGTTCACCCACACACAACATCATAAATTCTTCGACTTCCTTGATAAAGAATTATCAAAGAAACAAACTTTCCTCCGGCCAACCTCCCCATTCATCGACAACAAAAGCATAACAGAAAGAGTTAAAGTGTTGCTAAACCCATTGGGAAGTCAGCTAGCTTAATTGGAAGGAACGTCCTGCTGCCTATACGCAGGCTTTCAGACAGAATGGTTCCGTCAAAAAGCGATAATAAGATCGTAGCTTGTCTGTGATACCATTCATGTATGCGTTGATAGAAGTAATCCACGAGTTACTAGACTTTGGGCCGCCTAGTCCTATTCTTCATAAAGCTTTTTTAAATCCATCCTTAACACTATAGAACAATACTATAAAAAAAGAAACAGAAAAAGAACTCGAACAAAGAAGACACGGCTGACCGCAAATGCACTTGTATATAGATAGCTCATTTTTACCCAAAAGCTTCAATATAATTTTTGAAGTAGATTTGGGTGAATTTGACAAAAAAGTGCATACGTTAAGGATTTGATGAAACACCTGTTTAGTAACCGGACGTACTATGTTCACATTGTATTATCATTACACAAGTAAAGAGACGGATGTCCTAGATTGTCCAGGTCACCACGAAGTCGGAGGCTGATCAGATATAGACCGGCTAATCGGAATGACCGTTATTACACAAGGAAATACTATAATTGCTAGTGAGTCTATTGAGGAAAAGAGGAATTGCGGATTCTCTCAATCCCATATAAAACTCGGAAAGCTTGTTTCCATATCGTAAGGAAGAGAGAGAGAAACGTTTTCGTGCATTAGCCGTTAATCTAGTTAGGGCGTGATCTCGACTTCTATCAAGTTTCAATCAAAGTTTTCTTCCTACGCCTGAAGATACAAGCTGTCCAACAATCTCAGAGAGCTTAATTTACGTTAAATGCGTGAGTATCTGGCTATCTGGCTATGTTTGACTCGGTCTAGGACTGAGGGGTTTTAATGCAAAACGCTTGAAATCTTAAAACTATCTTAGTTTTAAGTGGCACGAACATGTAGATGAGCACGAGCCGATGGTCCTATACCGGCCCTTGGAGATGGTGTGGTTCGATAATGGTTATTGGCCTGACTATCTCATTTTCTCTTCCTCTAGAAAAAAGGAACCTTAGATTTGAATTGAAGCTTTCTGTTTTATTGTAAACTGATTCAAGTTAAGATAGAGATTTCAAAAATGGAAAGGGCTCGACTGTGACAAGAGCTTTGTTATCACTTTTTGAAATCCATTTTTCGAAAAAAGCAGCAAGCTTGTTTGTTGTTGTTTTTATTCTCCTTGTTTTCGTGTCTCGATAAGAGCCTGAACAAAGTTGAAAAAAAGATAAATTCTTGAAGAAAACATGACAGAAACATTTCACTTATTATCAAAATTTGGTCTTCAAATAATCTTGTCTTGTCGGCAGATCTTCACCGCAAAGATATTAAAAACAAATTCATGAAATACAAATAATCATAAACGCAATAACTGGATAGTTTAGTGGTTCGTTATTAGTATTAGAAAACGAAGTTTTGGGGAGCCAAGACTCGAGGAAAATTTATGAAACATGGCTCCCTTTATGACAGGTCATTATGAGCGAGAAGAGATTGTACTTCAATAATTTTGTACTCCAAAAAGTACTTAGAACGTTGAAAAACCATAACTGGATACAATTAAGCCAAAAAATTGTTTTCCGTTTGGAATTGGGGTTTACTAACTTAACTTCATGAATTAACCTCTCGTATTAATATAATGATTGAAAACAAACATCATATACTTGGTAGGATTGATTCTGAGGTATTAGCAAGCGCAACCCTAACATTCCTTTCCACACCATCAGCCTTCGCCGCTGCCTGACTCTAAAATGAATCCGCGCTCAAATACTATGAACCTAAAACGATACATCAGCGAAATATCATTGAAGCATTTTAGTAAGCATCAATTTGACACAATATCGGCCAGCTTCTAACTGCAAACATCGTCGCCATTTTTCGATTCTCTTTCATGAAATACGCATGAAAGATTATCCAGTGAAAACGTTGAAATAAACGTGGCAAAAATAATGCAAAAGTAATCTGTATTTGAACAAGCGCATGATCTCTCTGGCTACCGTGGATAAACATGTTAGTTTTAGAATGGCCAGTTTGGCCTCGAACTCAACGGTCTTTATAGCTTACGGGCGCCGCGCCTCTCACATTATATGACATGTAGTATTCAACTTTTGATGTGGTTTAATTTTCTAGAATAGTTTCAATGAAATACCTCTGAATTTGGTGTTCTCCGAGTTATTGTTTGGCAGAACTGGAAAAAGTGGTCCCTGCATCGAAGTACTTTACATGACTGAACTGCAAGTTTGTTTTGATCATGGCGCCCAAAAACAATAATATAATTGACCGAGAAACAGAGAAAAACAGAAGTGAATGCCGTATGGGCTTGTACATGACTGGAATCCCTCCGTTCTCTCAATCTTATTTCCGTCTGTGAGGTTCGCTTTTTCCTTCGAAGGCATTTGAGGTTCCCATGCAAGATGAGGAAACAATCAATTTATATAATATATATATGTGCCTGCTCCTTGTAAGGGATTTTCTTGTTGAATTTTCCTTTGCAGCTATCTGTAGCTACAACGTGGATTTTTCATCCAGTTCTTTTTCAATCAGAGTCCACCAGAAAAGATGCGGCTAACCTCGATTCATTTTCTGCGCAATGTTCCTCAATTCACTTATATTCTCTTATTTTACTTCTCAATTATTTCTAGAAAATTTGTATTCAATTCAACTAGTTCAGTTTGTTATTCAGTTCCCAAAGTTTGGTTTTCATTTTATCATTTCCTCCAGTTGTGTTCTTTTCTTATAGAACGATGAAGATATATTTTATGTATGGGTTTTCCCTCGCGCAACCGAGATTGCTGAACGCCAACTAGCAAACGATCCGATGGCAATGGAAGACACAGGTCTCGAACTGCAAACCCATATCTACGCTGACTCGGCTAGCGCAAATAGCGTTTACAATACCATTGGTACATGGCAAGACTGCTTTAAGCAAAGTTACAAATGTTGGATTCATTAACGTAAAGGGATCGGGTGTAGTAATCAGATCATTACTCTGTAAATAATGCCATCGAGTCGTGTTATCATATTCGCGGGCTACGATTGCTTTCCCAGATGTGTTATTCAGCTATAGTTAATAAACTTCGCAAGACACGAGCATTTATTGACGTTTTTTTAGGTCGTTCTTTTTTTCCTGTTTGGAATTTCGCTTCCAACCTTAAAGTTTAATATACTTCAAGATCAATATTTAGTTACGATTTTTGGTGTAAAAATGTTACCTTTGCGATGTAGGTTTTAAATTAAGACATTGCATCAGAACTATGCACGCACAATGAAATGTTTCATGGGATGCTAAGATTCAGCCAAGACTCACCCCTACATTCATCAAATTGTCAAGATTGCAAATAAACAATCTGTTAATGATTGGCTGTCAAAGCCATTCACACTATTGTTAGTACATACGATCGATATCAATATAACACATGCTGAGAGCAGTCGCTCATACTGTGACCAGTGTTCCCATCACTAACGGAAGGACTCCAGGGTAGATGTACTCAGAACCGCGCACAACCTGATTGGATCGGCGGCTAAGGATATACATGCATTGAACCCTTAATTTCACAGAAAAACGATGTGATGTACAATGTGCAAGCGAAATAAAACTAGTGCTGTGCAACAAGGTTAACCATGCAAGCACTAGCTGAAGAAAGTCGAATTTTTATACGAATCCCTCAAAGTTATTCTTAAAATTTATGTCTTCTTAGCTCTTGATATATCGTCAGGATTGCTTGCATCAATTTGCCATCTATGTAAAGCATTGCCACGAACATAGTAAATCGTTTACATCACAGAAACGTTTATGTATACAGTACGAGACATTTTCTCTAAAACAACAAACATTTATCAACAAATTCTTGAATGACGATCATAGATAGCGTGGTTCATTTTCCAACATATGGTTCACAGACCCGTATTATTATTACTAACTATTCATCACTCAGTGCGATAGCGGACGACCACATAGTGAAGTTGGTTGCTTAAGATGTTCCGGATTGGAATGGTATGTGTCCGTGTCGGTACGCTTGAATCAGGCCTGGGAAGAATGGATAGATGAATAGATGAAAAAGGATCCTTACCACCGCGAAACTAACAATTTTGTACAATTGCCAAACACACTTGCAAGGCTATTAGTTTTTCTTTAGTTAATTCAAAAAAATTGTTTTAGAAAATATCACATTTTTAAAGCAATTCTCTCTTTTCGATGCCCCACGTATCCCACACTTGTGTGCGCATCTTGCAGCAATTGATGCGGAAAAAATTTACCTTGGTTTTCTGCAGTCAATGACAATTCAAATTGTCTTTCATTAGAGTTATGAATTTTATCCGTGACCTGAATTTTCTGTGTAAAACTTCTTACTGACCTTGCGCAATTGATGGTTTCGTGATGGTACAGTTGCAAGTTTCAAGCATCATTAGAGTAATCTAAACACGTCGGCATGATCTCTGGTCGAAACTATAGACCAACGAACAATACACTGGCATAAATGTCTGATCCAGCTCTAGTTGTGGTTGACGGGCGGATTGACTAGGAAATCCTTGCTGTCATTCGGTTTGTTAGGCCACTGGAATAGGAAGTATAGTTGTCAGTCTACTGACAAGACGATGGTCTATTAGCCTCAGTTATGACCTCTTGAGGCACCAATGTTATTCAAAACTAGAATTGATTCCATCTGGAAGAAATCTGGCGACGACGGGAATCAAAACCGCCATCGAAGGATTAATCTGTTATAGTTCTCCAGAATTGGAGTACCATTCTTGGCGAGTGAGGATTTAGATTGGAGTAGAAGTAAATAAAACCATTCTCTAAGTAATTGTTTTTCTCAGTTATCTCAAGGCAAGCAAGAAAGAAAGATCTCTGCAGGCAAGGAGGTGCCCTCTGAGGCTCAAACTAATATTTTAAGTTATGTAGCCAAAATTTTATGGGTTTGAAACTGAGTTTCATCAAAGGCAAAAAAGTAATACCATACTCTTTTCTACAAGAGTCCAAGAAAATGGTTCTCAATACCAGCAAAATGTTCTATTTCTTGGAATCATCAGTTTTATAGATCTCATGGTTCGATTTACTACCACAGTTCAAATGCACGTCCTTGGCACAGATCTACATAATTATTCCAATGAATTACTTGTAACGTAGAAAGTGCGTAATGTAAAGCAATAGTAGTATTCATTTTGCTATTAAAAAAGCAACAAATTATTGAGGAAAAAAGTAAAAGAGATCGAAATAATCAATTGGTCGCAGACAACAGTCACAATACATAAAAGAAAATTGTGCTTTTTCTTCACTAGCAATATATAAAGAAGATAAACTAAGAAAAATTATTTGTAAATTGCATTGTCACTGAACTGAATCGAGCCACTTTTTAGTCTAAACGTTTTTTAGCTTGCAAGACTTTGGTCTATGTGCGAGAGCATGTAACTTGAATTGGAGCAACTTGGTATTGACCGACGGATAGCCTGTTCCAATTTTTCGCCTCTCAAAGCCCATGTACAATATCCCATCAACACGAGACCGCGTCAAACAAGCAAAACATTAACTCAACATATTCTTTAATTAAGTGATTTTCAAGCATTCGAATATCGTCGAGGTATCCTAGATAATTTATTGCATTGGATAAGACGACTGTCGGTGTACATTAGCTGTGATATCATGGCTTGGTCAGTAGTGCGTAGTGCAGTCAACTAAAGTCACTCCGTTGGTCGCTACACCCCATTACATTTGATTAGTAGTTGGGTCGTCATGTATATTGGTTTTATGATTAGGCCAAGTTAAATGTAACAGTACAAGTGTACAGTTATTGTAAATGTTCGGCCTTGATTTTGGTAAGGTAGCATGAGGACGAGCGCAATAATTGAGCAGGCGCAGGACCGCAGGTGACAAGGGTGCGATGTATATGGTAAATTTGTGGTCAAAGTACTTCTACGTTTTGCAGCAACGTTTTTCAACCTGCATTTTTTTGCTACTTGACAAGTTGTGACGAGCAACAATGTTGCGCGCAAAGTTGCACGATTTTGTTGCGCGTATTTCCGCACCTTTATAATGTTATGTCATTTTACTTTTAGGCATCTTGGTCGCCCAGTCGTTTAGCGTTTAGTGTAGTCTGTTCAAAAATCGGTGTCGTTTGTCAGTTGTCTTGCGCCGGTTGTTTCATAAGTAAGTTTGTCAATACTATTGTGGGTCACTAGGCTGGACAACCGTACAGCTCTACTCTCAGGGCTGCCTGACCAGTGTACGCCTTGACGATGATTCGAATATAACGAGCTTTGATTGGTAGTTGAAGAGTGTTGGTGACTACGCCGTTAGTGTTGGTATTTCCAGGCAGTATCTGTGATCGAAAACAAATGGCTTAGTAATGAACAATTGCAAAACGCAATTCCAAAGGGAAGGGTTCTTTGATCCCTTCGTAAACACCAACCATATAGCACACAAGCAAATGACACAAACAATATGACCGAATAACATACCAAATATATGCATGCTTGCTTATATCGTAATTAATGAAAGGAGGGAGAGTGGGTGGGATGAAAGAGGGAGCAAGGGAGCAAAGAGGGAGGGAGGGACAGGGAGGGACAGGGAGGGACAGGGAGGGACAGGGAGCAAGGGAGCAAGGAAGGAAGGAAGGAAGGAAGGAAGGAAGGAAGGAAGGAAGGAAGGAAGGAAGGAAGGAAGGAAGGAAGGAA